>PVIJ01004097.1:35650-123006 GCA_004024925.1 Scalopus aquaticus | reverse complement strand
CCCCCCCCCCCCCCCCCCGAGTGTCTCTCTCCTATTTGGTTTCCCTATAGTCCTGTTACAAGTGAAACCATTTGATATTTTTCTCTTTCTTTCTGGCTTATTTCACTGAGTATGATCCCCTCTAATTCCATCCATGTCACTGCAAATTGCATGTGTTTATCTTCTTTGAATGCTGAATAGTATTCCATTGTGTATATGTACCGCATCTTCTTGAGCCAGTCATCAATTTTTGGGCATCTGGGTTGTTTCCATATCATAGTTATTATAAATAGTGCTTCAGTAAACATAGTTGTGCATGTATCCTTTTGGATTAATGTTTTTGTGTCCTTTGGGTAGATTCCTCGGAGTAGAATTGCTGGGTGAAATCCTCATCTTTTTCTGCCATATCATGTTACAAGTAGAAGGCATATATATCATTTTTTCATTTAGTGTTTCACAACCAATGTGTCCAGATTGGGGTGCCAGATATTGACTCCCTCCTAATGTGGCTTATGTACAGCCACCAGCAGGCTCCTGCCTCCATCTAAGGTTGCTATACAGAAGTGTCACTTACCATTTTCTATATGTGCCACAATGTGGAAAATGTTAGGAAGCACTAGGCTGGCTGATTTCTTAAACCCTTCCCAAGAAAGATGTCATGAGTATTCATAAGTTGGGAGTAAAGTCGTTGCAGGATATTAGCAATAATTACAATTAACACTTATCTGATGGTGAATATATGTGCCAGGTACTTTTGCTATCAGTCCTGTAGTACCTGCAATCATCTAAGGCATGTACCTAAGGTGATACAGTAAAGTGGCATAGTTGGGACATAAACTCAGGTTTCAAACTTCTACCTTTCAACCAATATAACTTATTCCTTAGAGGATTAAATATGGTTCATGAGTTCTTTGCTAATGTTTTTCCTCTATTTGACCTCAAGGTACTTGCTGATTGTTTCGCATCGCTCTATTAATCGATTCCTCTGATAGCAGATGAATTGTTGGAAAGTGACCTGTCTGAAAAATTTTTTTTCAATGTTACAGGAAAGAATAGATACCTCTGATTAATGTAGGTTTTCTGAGCACTGAAGAAAGAACTGGCATTCAACAGTAATAGCTGTTACCACAGGGAAGGCAAACCATGTTGAAATATGCAGAATGTAGAGTGGGGCTCCGGCTGCCCACTGTTCATGAGCGCTCGAGTTGAGACATGTAGATTTGCTTGATCCATTCACAAAGATAATAATGGTCATTGTCTTACCAAACAGTGCCAGAAATGTGAGGGAGCAAACGGGTCCTGGAATGCTGAAATCTGTTTGTTAAAGTTCAATACCAAGGTAATCTGAAGCATCATGACTCCCTGTGACCTTAAAGAAGATTCTAACTGTTGAGTAATACTTCTTTCATCACCTTGCACATGGTGTAGGATGTTGAGACACTCTGGAAGCCCCAGAGTAGGAGACTTCTGTGTTACTATTTTGACTTCAGTTTGAGGGTTACTTTGTTTGGAATAAAGAATATTTATAATTCTTTTTCTCACTATTCTAGGTTGGTGATGTGGTGGAGGTAAACGCAGATGAAACCTTTCCCTGTGATCTTATTCTTCTGTCGTCCTGCACTGAGGATGGAACCTGCTATGTCACTACAGCCAGTCTTGATGGGGAATCCAACTGCAAGGTGGTGGAAACTAAACCTTTCAGAAACACTGAGTATTCATACAATGCTTTTTCCCACTACCCCCTAATCTTTTTTCTTATTTTCCCTTGTTTGTGTACCTTTTGTATTTGAAAACAACTTTTATATAATTGTCTTTGAACTTCTGAGCAAATAGTCAACTTTGGGGAAAAGGGTGGTGCTGGGTAAGGAAAAAAACCACACCCCAAATAAGAGCAACCACATTTGTTATAGCACTGCTTGCATTTAATGTTGACATAACCATTCAGTATTATATTCAGGCTTTTTAAAATGAGAGCAGTCGTAGGCTGAAACTATAACACTAAAAATAGCTTCATGTACTCTAACCTTACAGTTTGATCTATTTTTACTTTTTAAATGTTTCTTTAATGTTTGTTTCTGGCATATTAGAAAATCTAACCTGGGATAATTTGATAACTTTTTAAATAAAGCCTTAGAGTGTAGTTTGGCGAATGTTTGCTTCACTGCAACTAGGAAGAAATTATAAATATGTTAAAGTAAATTTGTTCAAACTAAAGGATAACTTACTTCCCTGGTTCCTTATGGCACAGTCAGTTCTTGGCCATTGGCCAGAGCTCCACAGGGCATGAAGATGTGTCCTCTCTTGCCACCTTTAAGGGAGAGTACTGATGTGCTCACCTCTGGGTCCTTGGAGGACTTTGCTCGTCTATTCCATCTGGGGTTGAGGACACAGGACTCAGTATGTAAAAAAGGAAGCTAAACGCCTGCTAGATAACCAATTCTGTATTTCAAGGGCATGATGATAAACGTCCCATTCAGACTGTTCAGAAACAAAGTTTTATTTAAGGAAATGTCAAGATAAAAATTGAGAAATTTACCTAATGATTCCCTAATAGGGGAAAAAGTTTTTTGGAGTACAAAAACTTAAAAGTAGTTTCTTTTTTCAGTGAAGCTGATCTGATCAAGTCAGCTGAAAGTACAGAAGTTTTGAAAGTCAGGGGACCATTTTAAAGATAACTCAGGCATTTCCATAATATTCCCTGCAGACCACCAGTTTTCCCTTCTGCATTAGTAGTACAGTCTTTGAGTCCACATGAGGCCTTTTTTGATGATTTATAAATGGGTTCATTGGAGCCTGCCTTGAGTTCTGGGTGAATGAAGTACATAATGTACACTAGTAGAATATTCTATTGTCTGACTAAAACAGGGTATCATCTTCCCGCTCCTTGTGTGAAATCTAGCCACTTTGAACATTTTCAAGATCATTAATTATGCTATTTGTGAAATGAAACTATTGATAGTTTTTTCTTGCTCTTGGCAAAATGTTAGTGTTCTTATGACCAAAAGGTTATGTTCAATTTATATGTGTATATTTACATCCCCTTATACTGGTGAGCAAAATAATAGGTCTCAGTTCTATAAATAGGAGAAAGAAAATAAATGCATTTAATTCTTCACAGGGTTTTCAGTTAATTATATGCATGCTGCAAATGGGATTCTCTGTGCTGTCACTATCAAGAAAAGCTTTTAGTTTTTTCATTATCTTTGAAATCCTCTTGCAGCAGGGTTATCTTTCTAATTATTTGTATATTTTAAGAATAATACCATTGAACTTATTTACTGGGAAGTATGCATCACTGTTTGTATGATTTTGCCAAAGTCTCTTACTCACTGTCCCTTGAATCAGGTGGGTGTTTGATTATGAAAAGAAACACTTTTTTTTTTTGTTTTTGCTCCTGCTGCTGCTTTCATGTAGACACACTACGCAGTACGTGATACCATTACACTGTGTTCAGCCGAATCCATTGATAGCCTCCGAGCTGCAATTGAATGTGAGCAGCCTCAACCTGACCTCTACAAGTAAGCATCACCTGGTTTCATTTTACTGCTATCTGTTGGCTCTGCTTCTGTTTGCTTCCAGTGTTGCAAAGAAACATCCACCACTTACCAGCCTCGTTTCATTTGTGTTTTTATGAGCTGTTCCTTCCTTCTGGCAGGGAAATGAATCAAATCGGCCTTGTTCACTACCAGCCTAAGATAAATCATTATGGGCCCAGTCTTCTTACTTGTGATTTTTCTTTTATTTTTGTTATTTGTAAACATGGCCATCTATCACATTTTAAGATTATGTTATCCTATAAGGCTCATCTATCAAGCTCATGCATTACCCAAAGTTAATTAAAACAAAAATAAACCCTTTCATATGGCATCTGACATTAAGGAGAGAAAGGTATAGGAGGCTATGCAGTTAGTAGGCTTGCTCTCCTTTTTATTACACTCATAATGAACTGAGGATTGCAAATTAGACTTGTCCACATTGAATAGTGAAGTTGAGGGAGCAGTACAGTGGTATAATTTTATATCAGTAAGGCTTTCTGCAGTAGTTAATGCTGATGAACATTCATTGCAGTTAGTCAAAAATTTGGCATCTGATTTTTAAGACTGGTTAGTTTGGTTGATTAGTGCTTGGTATTAATGAGGTTAGAGTGACATGTTTTTATTCCCAAGTGGACCAGTTAATTTCATTCTTCCACCACTACAGATGACATCTACTACCTCTGCCAGCCATTTTGTTAGCGAATGCTGTGGTGATAATGGGGAACCAAGTGGTTAAATATGGCTTATACCAGTGCCCGATAATGCAAAAATGAAATGTTTATTCTACCACAAGCACAGTGCTCTCCCTGCTTCCTGTTATTCCTTCTTTCCCCTTCCCCTCCTATATCCACTTTGCTAGTAAGAACTAAGTAGGACCACAAACCAAAACAGCCGTGCTTCGTCTTCCCCATGAGCAAAAGCGATAAATAGTAAAGCTGGACTTAACAATACAGTGAGATAATACCGGTGAGTGCAAGACCCATAGAAGCACATAAAAGGGAGTGACTGACTCTGCCTGAGTTAGAGAATACTTGTGTATTTTTAGGGCAACTCCTAAATTTTTCAGGTACCTTAAATATGAAGGAGAGTTTTTTGGACAAGGAAGGTTGTACCCAATTTTTCTAGTTTAGATTGAGTTCCTTTGCTGTGTGACTTGAGAATATCTTGTACTTTCACCACCCTAGTTGTTATCAAACTTGAGTTGTAATTGCCTCTTCACTCTGTCTTAGGGCAAGGAACACGTAGCACAGTACTGGTGCGCTCACTAGATGTTGACTGAATAAGTGAGCAGACCTTCGTATTGTGTGTATACAGTCATGTAAAATATATTTCCATTTTCTGGGAAAAATGCATAATGCTAATTATAAAAGATTTATAACACTATTGTTAAAAGGGGATTGGGCTTTTTACTCCATTGCTCAGAAATGCAGATTACCATGTGCCTAACCATGTGATCAGATCAAGTTCAGGATGGAGATCAGCTGCAAAACACAGGCTGGAAATTTCCAAAATGGTGATCACCTATCCACCGTCTAAGACTAACACTGTGGTTCTCAGAGGTGATCCCGGGCCAGCTGCATGAGCAACACCTGGGAGTGGGTTGGAAGTGCAAATTCTCACCTGAATCGTAAGCTGGCTATGGGACCCAGAAATCTCCAGTGACCCTGATGCCTGCTCAAGGGAAAGAACTACTGAACTCACATTTTTGAAAGTTGTGTTTTAGCAGCAGATAACCTTTCTTCACATGAATCTAAAATAAAAACCAATTATTTTTTTTTTTAAAGATTTATTTATTTATGCATACAAGCTGGGGTACAGGCCAGAGGTGTGGGGCGGTGAGAGGGTTCACCAGAGACAAAGTGGGGAGCAGAACAGACAGATCGACGGAAACACACTGCTGAGGGGAGCAGCGGGCAAGGCAGGAGAGGTCTGCCGCGCCATATGGGAATCTCCCTGGCTGGGCGTCGAACTCGCGTTGTTGCTGCTGCCGACAGCTCCACAGCGCAGCGCTTAACCGCTGCGCCACCAGGGAAGCCCCCAAAAAAAAACCAATTATTTTTGTAAGGTAGAAACAAGAGTGGCAGTGTGTGCATGCACAGTGCCAAGTAGAACTTGAAGATCAATTTAGAATCTTTGTTTACATCTTAATAATCCACAATATTTTTTAAATTGCGTGAAAATGTTACTCCGTCTACCACATATGTAACCAACTGTGTATAATCAATATAACTTTTTTTTCCAGAAATATAATAGGCTTCCATAATTCATTCAGTTTTATCTCTGTTGTATTATTTGTATTTTGATTCATTCTCATATCTGTGGTGTATAGATTTTTACCTGGATATGCCAAACATATTTGCTGTTATGTTCTTCTTTCAGGTTTGTTGGGCGAATCAATATCTACAGTAATAGTCTTGAGCCTGTTGCCAGGTTAGTTATTTCTTCAGTCTGTCCTTGGGTGCGGGAGCCAGTTAAAATAGCCAAATAATTTTCTTTATAGAAAAAGAAATAAAGGTCACTAAACCTGGAATAACTAAGCAGCATCCCTCTAGAGGTTCTTAAGTAACTAACTTTGTGATTGGTAGAGTTGTGGTGCAGGGTCTCTGAATGTGTTTCCTGGGAGCAGGGGAAACAGGGTGTTGGAAGTGATGCTGAGAGGTCCCAAAATAGCAGCATTGCAGACACTCTGACTGGTATTCCAAAAGCCGTTTTAGACACTGTAGTTGTTGTCATGCATACCTGCAGAAGAATGTTTAGGGGAGAGTAATTGAGGGACTAGGCACTGGATAAAATGCTGGGAGAATCACCTGGACTGAAGTAAAATGATAGGTTAATGATTTATAGTGAAACAGTTAATAAATGTAAAAATAGATGTTTTCTTCCTGCTTCTATCATCCAGTTAATTACCTCAGCTTTTCCACTTGTACTCAGAGGCAATTAAAGAAGCCTTGGGTGCCCATTGACTCCCCCAGCAGGCGGGTTTGCTCTCTATGAATATATATCACTTTGTGGTCCGCTCACGTTAGTACGTGTTTTTGTCACCAGTATCAGGTGGCCGCTCACGTATTAATACGTGTTCACCTAGTCTCCGGGTTTTCACGCCACGGTGGATTTATTTGGAACTATTAGGAGCTATTTCTTTGATCGTACTCAGTCTAGAAGCTTTACACATTGTTTTGGTGAAAGTGTAAGGTGTTTTATGAGAGATATGGCAGTTTTTTTAATATCCAGTAGTTCAGGAGTTATGTGTGTTTTATTGAATGCTTCTACCATTCATGCGGTGGCACAGAAAATGGCCGGCCCCAAGGGCTGGCAAATTGAAAGGGCACCGGCACACAAAGTGTTATGTCAGTTTGACTTTTCCACCTTGACAATTTGCTCTCCCAGTCTTTTTATCTGTATCCTTCTCTTTCTGTTTTTTGCTGTCTGCTGCTCTGACCTGTTCTTGTCTTGCTGTCTATGACTCATAATCCTTTTATGTCTTTGTGTATCTCTTTACCTCTGTGTGTTGCTGGCTACTCCTGTGCTGTGCTTCCATCTGTGCTATACCTTCAGGTAACTTCAGATGGAAGGATCTTTCGGCTCATCCTGGGGAGTAAGCATATGATATAAGTAGACAGATACATTCTGAACCCCTTGGAGATAGATGTGTGATGGGGCAAAATAATGTCCCCAAAGTTGATGATGCCATTGCTTATATAAGCTCTGTTCATTTTTTATTTAGGTCTTTGGGACCTGAAAATCTCTTGCTGAAAGGAGCTACTCTAAAAAATACCAAGAAGATATATGGTGAACAGTTTTTAAGATATGTTTATCAGAAATATGCTTTGTAAAGCCTGTGCATAGCCAGTGCATGTGAAAAATTAGGCATTGCAGATAATTGCCATTTAAGCCTCTTTTTAGGTGTTTGGAATTTATAGGATGGTAGACAAATGAAAAAATAAACTATTGAATTAAAGTCATACTGTGAATGGTATATCAACTAATCAATAGAAGAAGGCTTGGAATTTCTACTTTTATAGTCTGAAAAAATTAATAGAAGCAACTGGGTGGGGAGTTGTTTGGCCATCTGTTGTAACCTGTTATCATTGTACTCTGTTACTCTTTAGGAGTTGCTGTTTACACTGGGATGGAAACCAAAATGGCTTTGAACTACCAAGGGAAATCTCAGAAGCGTTCTGCTGTTGAAAAGTTAGTATGCACTACAATTCCTTTCTTTGTAGTTGACCTGAAATAGTGACTTCTCAATAATTCCAAATAACAGCCATAACCAAAAAATCATCCATTATGATAGTGCCTACCATTTTGAGCACTTTTTATGTTCTAGAAACTGCTTAGTGATTTGAATATCTGATTTGGGTTACTGCTCTGAGCAACTCTGTGAGGTAAATCTTAAGCCTCTCTATTTTACAGATGAGGAAATGATCTCAGAGATGACAAATAACTTACCTAAACTCATTTATCTGAAAGCAGAGTTCAGCTGAACTGGAGTAATATTCCATTTTGCCGCTGGATAATGGTTTGGGTGCTCTAATCGCTATGTGCAAAGAGTTTCTACAACATAGCTAAGAGTCTCAGATACTGAAGTACCTGATAGACCTTCAAGCCAGTTGCTTCTGGCACAGACCTTTCTGTCATTGGCATAAATATTCAGAATATCAGGACAGCCTCTCCACAGTTCCATTTTTAGACTAAAAGAATCCACCATAAGCTTGAGAATTTCTTCACATTTGCTATCCCACTTTCTACCCTAAGCCTTTAAGATTCAGGGAAATGGAGGCAAGCTATTCTTTCTGTAAGGGTTGAGTAGATATTGGCACTGGAGTAGGAGGGACAGGGTGTGTGTTCTGTCACTTTATGGGAACCTTACTAAAGGTATGTTAAGCTAGTCAGCTTTGGGGAGCATTGGTAACCCACAGACAGGTCAGGGCTGCCTTTCCCATTTTACCACTTAAAAGTAATGCTTCAGCAGGGTAACAAAGGGTCATACATACAGGCTTGTGCTGTGGTTCCATATTGTACTCATGAGAAGCATCAGAAAACTGAAAAGTTTAATTTATACTTGATTGATGTCTTAAGAAATTAGCTGATTTTTAAATCCATACTGTGTTATTTTTCAGATCCATTAATGCCTTCCTGATTGTGTATTTATTTATCTTACTGACCAAAGCTGCAGTGTGCACAACTCTAAAATATGTTTGGCAAAGCACCCCATATAATGATGAGCCTTGGTATAACCAAAAGACCCAGAAAGAGCGGGAGACTTTGAAGGTAATGTTTTTTTGCTACAAATGTTCGTTTTATCTGAAAATTCTAACTAGCATTTTGTGACCAAGCCATCCTTTTTAAAATGCTCCTCAAATAATGTCACCTTTTGTTAGCTTCTGGATTTTCTTTTTTTTTTTTTTAAGATTATTTTTTATTTATGCATACAAGCTGGGGTACAGGCCAGAGGCATGGGGCGGTGAGAGGTTTCACCAGAGCCAGAGCGGGGAGCAGAACAGGCAGATCAGAAATACACTGCTGAGGGGAGCAGCGGGCGAGGCAGGAGAGGTCTGCCGCACCATGTGGGATTCTCCCTGGCCGGGCGTCGAACTCGCGTCGCCGCTGCCGACAGCTCCACAGCGCAGCGCTTAACCGCTGCGCCACCGGGGAGGCCCCAGCTTCTGGATTTTCTTTTGGTTGTATGATAGCCATTAAATATTTAAGAAGTTTTACAGTGTTTTTCCTTTTACTTTACGCATCTATGCTTGTTTTTAGCTCTTTAGTTAAAAGTTTTAATCTACTAGGCAAGAAGTTGTGTATTAATATATATTGCGATAAATACCATGATCGCAGCATGATTTATGTCTACATATAAGGTTTGGTCACACATTTATATCTGGGGTATGTGGAGAGCAGACAAGTTATGAAAGTAAAAAAGTGTTAGTTCAAAGGTTCATACACAGAAGAATAATCATGAAATTCAAAGTGTTTTACATATTGCCTTAACATACAGTGATATTTGACTACAGTGATACAGTGTTGATGGGCAGTGTCTTTGTAGGAAAAGCAGTGCTTTCAATATTTAAATAAAGCGAAAATGAACAAGTCATATTGTGCTTCTCTGATGGAACTGTGCATCTAATTAGCATGAACTATTTCTTCTGTTTTAGGTCTTGAAAATGTTCACCGATTTCCTGTCATTTATGGTTCTATTCAACTTTATCATTCCTGTCTCCATGTATGTCACAGTAGAGATGCAGAAATTCTTGGGCTCCTTCTTCATTTCATGGGATAAAGACTTTTATGATGAAGAAATTAATGAAGGAGCCCTGGTTAACACATCAGACCTTAATGAAGAACTTGGTCAGGTTAGAACATATTTTTAACTAATACAAGTTTGACATAGTGAAAACATAGTGAAAATACATTTTTATGCATTCTTTTTTTTTTTTTTTTTCATTTTTATGCATTCTGATTACCAATGTGTGACTATTTCTCAGTTTGAAATGACATTCAAATAAAATTCCTTTAGGTGGGCATGTGATGAAGGAAAGCAGCTTTTATTATTTTGCTGGTATTTTTAAAATTACCATTCTAATTTATGTATTAAACGTAAATTTAAATGTTACAGAAATTCTATTTAAAACTAATCTGATGTAGTTAGATTATGGGTTACTGCTTTGGAACAGGAATTACGTAGTCTTCATCACCATCTATAACCATTTGGAGATAGTATACAGGGTAGTAAATACAGCTATTTTATTTTATTTTATTTTATTCTTAAAGATTTATTTATTTATGCGTACAAGAACTGGGGTATAGACAGAGGTGTGGGGGTGGGGGGAGGTGAGAGGATTCACCACAGACAGAGTGGGAAGCAGAACAGGCAAATCGAATGAAGTACACTGCTGAGGGGAGCAGCGGGCAAGGCAGAAGAGGTCTGCTGCGTCATGTGGGAAGCTCCCTGGCCGGGTATCGAATTCATGCTGCAGTGGCTCTGGATAGCTTCATAGTGCTGCGCTTAACCCATTGCGCCACCAGGGAGGCCCAATACAGCTATTTTATAAGTTCATTTTTTTCCTTATAAGCAAAATTGACCAAAGTTGTCCTGTTGACATTTTCTTGGTGCATTTCTGAACCGATGGTGTATAGGCCTAGCAAGCAGAGCTGTTTATTCCAGTGCAAGAATTTAAATGAAGGGGAAATGTGAGGGCATGCACTCCTCAAAATGCTTTTTGCTTCAATATACCAATGAAACCCAGGCTGTGACCTCGTTTCTTTTTTTTTTTTTTAAGATTTATTTATTTATGCATACAAGCTGGGGTACAGGCCAGAGGCGTGGGGTGGCGAGAGGGTTCACCAGAGACAGTGGGGAGCAGCACAGGCAGATTGACGGAAATACACTGCTGAGGGGAACAGCAGGCGAGGCAGGAGAAGTCTGCCGCGCCTGTGACCTCGTTTCTAACCCAGGTACATTTATTTCCCAGTGCAGTGTAGTCTAACTGTAATTCTTCAGGTTATGACTTCCTAGGTGCTTCTCTTACCAGGACTGAGAAAGTTTTTCCCTTTGTCTGAATTTACTTTGTGTCATATAATGATACTCAAAAGCCGAGGGAATTGTTTTGGGCTTACATATAATTCTCATGATATTTAGAATGTCAAGGCTGTAGAAATGTCATTTCTGTGACTGGAAGATGCAAATTCATTTATTGAAACTGTGTGGCTCTAATGGGACCTCACACTTGTATTAAATGGTGCCACTTTGCTTTCACATCTCAAAGCTCTCTTCTTGAATTTCCATCCCCACTCGTATTTCTCCTCTTCATATAACCTTTGCCTAAACCAAAGTACCATCCTGACAGCTACAGTCACAAGGGTGAAGGGACTCTCCAGATACCATTTTTAGACCTGACTTCATGACTTCAGTGTCCTAGAGACACTAAGTCACTAAGCATAGAAGAAGCAAAGGAGCAAAAGCTTTTCATTTATTGTTCCCAGAAGATTCTTTTGTTAGTGACTTGAGCCGCCACAGCTGACATTATCCTTTTTAAACCAGAACTTCTCATCCGTGGACAGAGCTGGCTTCGTAGATCTATTCTCGTAGTCTTGATAAAAAGCATCAACCTGCAGCAAACTTCTCCCTGTTGTCTTATATAGTCGAAGAAAGTTGCCTGTTCTAGATCCAGTGCCTGGCTATCTCTGTGGAGTAAGCTACCCAGGGATGAACGTGGCTAATTCCAGTTCACTGCAAATAGAACAGCCATCATTCCACATTTGAAACCTAATGCCACCAGAGATAGATAGGATGTCCAGGCCAGATTCCACTAGATGAGATTTCCATCTCTTTTTTTCAGATCTCCACCTCAGCAGATTCACTGAGAATGTAATTTTGTTCTTATTATCTAGACTATATTCACACTGCTGAAAATAAAGTAGAGCTTTGGGTAATGATCTGGTAAATTTGATCAGTGAAAGGAAGCTACAGTTTTCAAATCAGCCACCATTCCCTTCCCCTACCAAACCCTCCTTTTCTGAGTATGCTTGTCATTTAGTCAAATTACTAGTTAATAGTCAGACCACCACTTCAGTTAATACGTTGTAAAACCAACTTGCCATCATTATCTGCTTATGTGGAGAAACTACCTGAATGAAAATGTAAAGAAGTCTTTAAACGGTATCTTAGGCCATTTGGCATCCAGTGGACTGGTATATACACAATTAAGTGTGACCAGATTTCTCTTTGATGGATCATAATTTAAGATCAATAGACTTTTTGTGTCTATTGCAAATAGACTTTTCGTGCAAATACTTCCTAACCTCTTTAAATGGCCTACACTGGTCAATTTTAGGACACATGTTTGACTTGAGAAAAGAAATACACTGTTCAGCTCAGTTGGAAAACAATGGGTTGTTTTATGATCGAAAATCAGTCTTTTAGACAGCCAACTTGTTTTGTCCCATCTTGAAAAATTTGTGGTGATAGCCTCTAGCCACTTGCTTCATATCCCCTCCCAGTCTTACAGCTATCACTAATGCTGGATTTTTATAATCCATATATTCTCTGATTCAAATCATTCAGTCCAGTGGCTGTTTATTGAACTTCTCTTGTGTATGTACAATGGTGTAGGTGCTAAGGATACTATTACGAAGCAAAGAAGAAGCCCTCAAGTTGTTCACCATCTACTAGGAGAAACACATACATCTGACCTAACTATAGCAGTGTGATCATAATTGACTAGAAAAACAGGAAATGTGGAAATAGAAAGTCTAGCAGTGTGTGATTTTGGATAGGTCAACAAAATGACGATCAGTATCTACTTAAGTAAATAGTTTATAGAACATATTTTATTATTGAGCTTTATTTTCTAATTTCTAAGGACATGTGGAGCAGATACTGTATTTGAAGGTTAAATATTTAAAGTTCAGAGAGATGAAAAGATTTCACCAAGGTCGCAAAGTTAGTGGGTGGTGAAGCCAGGGCTCCCATCCAAGCGAACCATTAGAACTATAGGAAAATTTTTGACTTACAGAATTTCATGTTTTCAACCATTAGCTCAGCACTCTTTCTACACTGAACAGCTAACTCATTTTAGACTTTCTATCTATGAAATGATGAATTTGGGCTTCCTGATAGAGAGGGGCTTTTCTGGCAGACTCAAACACACCAGGGAAGAGGAAGTGGCCGTTGAGAGTCAATCTTTAGTCCTCTCCTCCCACTTTCCTGAGTATATGGCATATATTAGAGCAGCGGTTCTCCAAATGTGACCCCAGGACCAGCAGTAATATCATCACCTGGGGACTTAGTAGAAATGCAAATCATGCAGCCCCACCCCAGATCTCCTGGAAACTCTGGGGACAGAGCCCAGCAATCTTGATCTTGAACACGCCCTCCAAGTGAGTGTGTTGTATCCTCCAGTTTGATAAGTACTGTATTAGGCTCTAGTTTGTTGACCTGTACCTCTGAGATTAATTGTATGCAGATCACATGCTATGTAACTAGAATAGAGGTAGACGGTTGCACTTCAGATTTTTAAAACTCCCACCTTTGGCACTCATAACAGGTTTCTGAATGGGTTGAAGCTCACCCATGTGTGGGAGGCAACAGCCCAGGACGGCCGTCAGCAGGGAGATGAGGGGTAATAATTTTGATAAGAAAAAATCCCCGAAGAATTTCATTTTAACTGGAAAAATCTAGACAATACATGAATAACACTGCTTGGATTTAAAGAGAGAATTCAAACTTGGCTGGCTAACAGGAAAAGAGGGAAGATTGGAATGCTATATTTGTGCCAGTGCTGCTGCCGTGAAAAGCTTTGAAAAATAATTAGAAAGCAACTACTGCTGGAGTTCATCTCATCTTCCTTACATAATAAAAACCTTAATCTTGTGCTTATGCTTATTCCTGTCAGCCCATAATTTTAACTATTTAAGCATAAATTGCCCAAAAGGAAGATAAAATTGTGGGTTTCCAAAAGCTAGATGTTATAAATAGAAGAGATAAAAACTAAGATAAAATGGAAATGCTCAAAATGGTTTATTTTACATGGGAAGTTTATTTTATAGCTTATTTTTCCATTATTTAGGGAAGTATGCTTATACCTTAGTTTATCATTAAAAATTCTGTTTTCTTAAATTTGAAAACTTGTTTTGAGGCATTAGCTGAAAATACACATAGACTGTGGAAAGGAATTTCAATTATGATTTTGATCAGTATTGATTTATTGTGTCTTCTAATTAGGTAGCTGTTAACTTTATCTCCCTTGTCTGTATTCTGTCATCTTACATGGATTATATGATATGTATTTTAGTTCAGTGCAGTATGTTTATAGAATATTTTACTTTTCAAGGAAAATTTTTGTTATATCTCACAGTAAATGTAAGTTCCGTGTGTGTGTGTGTGTGTGTGTGTGTGTGTGTGTGTGTGTGTGTGTGAATACATGGTCAGTATATTCTTGTTTCCCACTTGGACAATTAATTTTTCTTATTGTAAAGCCTTTATATCAAAATACGCAAGTGTTAAGGCAAAGGGTTCTTAAGTTTGATGGAATAGCCACATTTTTCTTTAATAATTTTTGTATTTGAGTAGATCTGCCTTAGACGTGAGATAGGTTTCGTTGTCTTTAAAAATACT
Source organism: Scalopus aquaticus (assembly GCA_004024925.1). NCBI lineage: Eukaryota > Metazoa > Chordata > Mammalia > Eulipotyphla > Talpidae > Scalopus > Scalopus aquaticus. Next base: position 108,375 of record PVIJ01004097.1, on the reverse strand, counting down.
TGTTCATTTCTTATTCATTTGTTGATACTGCTTCTGTAGTTACCTGACATTTGACAAGAAGTCTTAGAAAAGAATATTTTCTATAGATATAAAAATAGCCTTGCGTTATAGCCAGCTAAAATTTAATCACACCAAAGAAAGTGAAAATGCATGTTTGTGTCCTTGTTTCTAGGTGGATTATGTATTTACAGATAAGACTGGAACACTCACTGAAAATAGCATGGAGTTCATTGAATGCTGCATTGATGGGCACAAATACAAAGGTGTAGTTCAGGAGGCTGATGGACTCTCTCAAACTGATGGACCCTTAACATATTTTGACAAAGCAGATAAGGTGGTATTTTCTGCATTACCATTTTACTCCAGATATCAATCTTTGTTTGCATGTGTTAACTCTGCATAGTAGAAATAAAGAATTTTCCAGCAGTACAGGACAAAGTCTTTTGAATAACAATTTGTTCCTTTGACTTTGTTTTACTAACTCCTCTAGAACTTGTAAGCAAGTAGTTTATACAAGTAGAGAGAATTGTGGAAAATGGCATTTGGGTAAAACTTTCACTTGCCTGTGTGATAATTTTTTGTACTTGTCTGAAAATATGAACTGCTCCAAGCATCTCTGTTCTAATCTTTCTAGTCCCAGGAGTGTCTAAGCATTAAATGAAGCAGAGTCTCTCTGCACCTAAGCTATTGCTATTACTAGATTGTGAATTTGATACTGAACAAATTCTTTTAAGCAATGAAAAAGGCACCGCTTTGGTACTAGGTGCCAACTGCAGTAACTTGAATGAATTAGAACAGCTCCTCAGATATGTTAACTTAGAGCCAGGAACTCTGTTAGGTACTATGAGGATATATAACTCATTTGAATATTAGGAATTTATAACTTTCTGCTACTCACTTTGCTGGAGTTTATAACATTATTTCACTTTAATATCTTATCTGTTCACTGACTAGTTACCATGTGATCCAAGTGAAACTAATATAGTCATTGTTACTGTCCAGCAGAATCGAGAAGAGCTCTTTCTGCGTGCCTTGTGTTTATGTCATACTGTGGAAACAAAAAGATGTGATGCTGTTGATGGATCTACAGAGTCAACAGAATTAACCTATGTCTCCTCCTCACCAGATGAAATAGCTTTAGTAAAAGGAGCTAAAAAGTAAGCACTTACATTATGCTGGGTGATTAAGTTCTAGAGACCTGCACAACTTATGACAGTAGTTGACAATACAGTATTTGGCACTTGAAAATTTGTTGAGAGTAGATCTCACATTCAGTGTTCTTACCACAAACAGAAAAAAAAAGCAAGCGACACAAGGAAACTTTTTGAGAGGTATTGAATAGGTTTCTTACCTTGTTTGTGGTGATGTTATCATGGGTATACCTCAATACAGCTTTGTTTTAACCCTGAGATAAGTTGTGGGGAAATGCATTAGTATTTTTAAAGAGCGAGGGGGAAAAAGTTAACACTTATTGTACTTTTCTTGAAAATGAAATAAAAGGAGTTATTTTGTTTCTTCTTTGTTTTCTTCAATAACCTGATCTTATAAATACCCTTATTTAATAAAAAGCTACACTGCTTTATCTGAAAGTTTGTGAAAAATTCCCAAACCAATTAATATTAAAAGGAAATAGCAGTGCATTGATGTAACTTGCGTTATTATTAATGCATTATAGCCAGAACTCCGAATGTTCTAGTATATTTTGCAAATCCTACAATAGCCACTTTTTGTATACCCCATCTTATTTCGGAAGTGCTCCAAGCAATTTTGACATCATTTGGTAACTGACAGTCCTGTTTTACTCATGAGGCCCTAGAGGGTTAAGTGACTGAAAGGTCATCCAGTGTTTGCTACAGAATTGATTACAAGGACAGGGCGTTGACTTTCTCTCTGTTGTCATCTGAGCCAGTAAAGGGAAATACAGTTACAGATTGAGATGAGATGAAAGACTAGAGAATAAATGCAAGTAACCTCAGTACAAGAGAAAATTAATCGTTCTGTAGGGAAACATATAAAGGTCTTTTTAAATTGTTTTTGATAGGTATGGGTTCACATTTGTTGGAATTCAGAATGGCCATATGAGAGTGGAGAACCAAAAAAAACAAATAGAAGAGTAAGTATGTGTGTTTGATGTCTGTCACTTCATAACCCCATAATCAAACCTTAGATGGATTTAAGAAGGACAGCGAAGGAAAGTGGATATGTCCATAAATACAGAACTTTGCTTTCCCAGGTCAGAGTTTTCTGTAAATGTAGTTGGAGTAGAGGAAGACTTTTTTCACAGAATGGCAGAAACTAGGATTTAATGTGGAAATGATTTCCATTTGGTTCACACATGAGTCCAGTAGCCTGAGTGATAGTCTGTATAGACTTTCTAAAATTCAGATGCCATTTTAGGTCTCCAGCACATACTGTAAGAGAAATCAGTGAACACAGAAACTGATCGTCCAAATCCCAATGGTCACTCAGAGCTCACCAATCCAGGCAGCTTTGGTGTAAGAAACTTTATCTTATTGTAGATACTCGGGGGCAAGCCCAGGATACACACTCTGGTGCGGCAGTGTCTCCACGTTTCCTTTCTTTTGCTGCAGAGACCCCAGTGAATAAAGCCACCTTGCTTTACTAGCAGATTTTAATTAGACTGGTTAATTTGGATTCCTTCATCTGAACTCGAAATGTAATTATCTTATCTGACTTCCTTTCTGGCCCCAAGTACCTCATGAGACCCATTTCAGAAATCTGTAATACATGTAAAGGTGGCACTTGGGGGATGTGCTCTCTTGAGGAGCAGTGCCCCGAAGCCAGAGCAGGGCTCTTTGGCCTGACTGCCAGGAGCCAAGTCAGGCCAGTTCACAACATCCCCCATATGGCCAACACCAAATGAGACGCTACATGTAGATGTTTTGTGTGTACATAAACACATGTATGTATACCCCCAAACCAACGGCCCGTTCACTCCCATCAAAAACTATGTAGTAAATGTGTTTTATGTCAAATACATGTGCCTAAGTTGTTTTTCAAGGACATATTCCCTCACATTTTTTCTAATAATTCTGTTTTAACTCTTCAGTATGCTTTTGTCTGATTAATAGCTCAGCCATCCACACACAAATCTGTTGCGTCTTTCTACTGTTTAAACCCTTCAATGGATTCCTGTTGCTCTAAAATAAAAGCCCACTTGCTGAAGTGGCCCGCACGGTTCTCAGTTCTCAGCCCCTGCTATCGTTCTTGCTATTCCCCTGTCAGCTAGAGGGCAAGCCTAGTAAACGGCTAAAAATCCTCCCTGGGGCCGTGTGCACTCGTGGTGCTGAGCCATTGCATGTGCTTTCCCCTCTGCTGGGAATGCTTGGTCCCCTTTCTTTATCACATCACTCTTGTAGCACTTGGTCCAGGGAGCCTGCCTCCAGACATCTCTCTTTTGGGCACTGCCATCTCCCCTGTAAGTTACTTCATTACAGCATTTGGCAATCTGGACAATTGTAGTTACATTATCCTCTGCCTCCCTTACGATAAATTCCTTGAAGGTATGAACTCGGGCAGCTTCGTGTCTGTTTACCAGCATCTAGCATTCTGCCTGAAACAGTGTGTGCACTCAGTAGATGATTAAACTAGTTGACATTGGGACTTTTCTAGGCGCTCCGAGATACTACTTGGCTGGACAGTTCTTCGTTCCCCATTTCTTAGGCCGTCACTTTATCATCTTGAGTAACATAATGAGAGGATATTGATACCCCTTAGCCAACACTGATGTCCTCTGACAGCTTGTTTTATGTACAGAGAAATTCCAAAGACCCAAGAGAAAGCATCATTTGTGCACAGCCAGCACGACCCTTACCCAGAGAGGAGTGCTCTGTTCATTTAAGATGTTTAAATATATTAAGATGTTTCTATTGAGTTTTGTTTTCCCAGGGTGACCTAGGTATTTCACTTTTCTCATTTTTCTTCTCATAAAGATACGAACTTCTTCACACACTAAACTTCGATTCTGTCCGTCGCCGTATGAGTGTCATCGTCAAAAATCAAGAAGGTATGCATTTTTCTGTTCATGGATTTGTGTGCTGACCAGCTATTTCCAGAAAGAAAAACATTTCAAGTAGTAGTGTATGATTACCTGAAGTCATGTACAGCAGTAGCTTTTTTTGTCTGTGCTTTCCTGAATTAAGCACATATGTTCAATTTGCAAATGGTGAGTAGGCCAGTATACCCATTTTCTTGGAAACTGAATTCTCCTCCTCAGTGCTGGCTATCCAGCTAGGAACTGAGAGGGTGACATTTTTATCGTTCAGGTATCGACCAGTCCCCCAGCCCAGCACATTTAAGAGATGGTGAGAGATGACTAGTGGTAGAATCCTTGAGTGGAGGAAGTGAGTAGTTCTCCCTCCCTGACCTTCCTGATGCCTCTGCTGCTTTGCACTCCTGGGGTACAGGGGAGATGAAGATGACTAAAGGCCAGACTGCTGGGAAATAGCCTTGCAGTTGTACTCTGGCGTTCTGAACTCGTTTGACAGTGGAACAACGCTTGCCCTTTTCAGGGCACTGGTATCATTATCCCATGGATCGCACGTGGTCTGGGGAAGAGCCATGGTGCATGGGCTGCCTTTTGCCCAGATTCAGCAAAACCCACACAGAAACACTCCTGCTTCATTTGTGGACTCGGGGTGAGGGGTGTCCAGGTGGTTTTACAGAATATCTTTGATTTCCCATAATTATCTTTTTAGTATGAAATCTGCTTCAGATTCCTTAATGTGAGACTGGGATGGTTAGACAGAGACCTGCTTAATTCTTACTTTGTGGTATGATAACAGTGTCACGAAGCTGATTTCATTATGTGACTGAAAGTTGTTTTATGACTTTTAAACATACTTTCGATGTATGAGAGAAAATGACAAAACACTTAGCATTTGAAATACTTGCTGTTCTTACTGTGCACAAGTACATATGCATTCTGCGAATGGTGAGATGTCTGAGGGAAGAGGTCTACTTGAGACCTTGTCCTCAGAACTATACTTTTTTTTAACTTGTTGAACCCACTTCTTTTTTTTTTTTTTTTTTTGCCTTATAAGAATGAAATGTCTGTCTTTATGTTCAGTTGCAACTACTTTCCTGGGTACACTGACTGATGTAAAGCTGTACTTGTACTAGTGTTCTTCAAAAGCTTTCCTCAAGTTTTCAGTAGAAACTGTCAGGCCACTGTTTTAAAAGCTGACTTGTGTAGTGTATGTAAAATGATTTTATCTTATTTGAGCTAGAATTTGGTCTTTAACACCTATGGATGCCACATGAGCACTTTACGCCATAGTTGGTAAAATTTGCAAAGAAAATTCAGATGCAGCTTCGTAACACAGGCACAATCTTCCGTGGTTTATTAGAAGGAAGTATATTTGAACAGAGGTGCATGTTGTCAACTCTGGGTTATTAGTTGCGTCCATAGTCCTTTTAAGAGGTGATGAATGTCCTGATAGTACAGGTCAAGATGTCTCACTCCACTTGGGTGAGCTTGGCAAGGCAGGCTCGGATACACATCAGCTCGGAGAGGGAGAGGCCACCTTAACACATTGTTTGCGGGTAGTTTGCCACTACTAGTCAACGTAAAACATATAAATATGTTTCCCGCATACAATTTAAAATATTTTTGTAAGCAAAACATTATTCCCATATTACTATTCCTAGAAGAAAGGATCACCACTTTCTTTAAGCCACATAGCTGGTGAGTATTAATAAATTAGCCCGTTGTTAAAATCCCACTAATGGTCTTAAAAATCTTAAGTTGAGGGCCTCCCTGGTGGCACAAGGTGTTAAGTCTCAGCACTGTGAAGCTATCGGCAGCCACTGCAGCACGAGTTCAATCCCTGGCCAGGGAGATTCGCACATGGCGCAGCAGACCTCTTCTGCCTCGCCCACTGCTCTCCTCAGCAGTGTGTTTCCATCGCTCTGCCTGTTCTGCTCCCCACTCTGTCTCTGGTAAATCCTCTGACCGCCCTCCACACATCTCTGGTCTGCACCCCAGTTCCTGTATGCATAAATAAATAATCTTTAAAAAGAAATTCTTAAGTACTTTGGCTTTTTATTTTAGGAGACATACTTCTCTTTTGTAAAGGAGCAGACTCAGCAATTTTCCCCAGGGTGCAAAATCATGAAATTGAGTTAACGAAAGCCCATGTGGAACGCAATGCAATGGTGAGCCTACACCCCTCCCCCCAATAAGCAGAAAGAAGAATTGCCGGGGATGACCATTTTATGGGATTGTTGTTTACATGAATTGTAGCTTATTTTTATAGTCTGTTTTTGTATTTGTTAATATTATTTTCTTTGTTTTAATATAAAACCTGAAGCAAGTTTTTGTTCATAATTTACAGCTTTAAAGACTTTTTTATGTTCTGCTTTTTTAACTCCAAGAACTATTATTTCATTATTCAGAACCTAATTGAATATTACCTTGACATGCAGTCTTCTTTCTTTTTTTTTTAGTAAAACTATGTCAGGAATTCTCTTTTGTTACTTATGGGTAAAGCAAGAGTATTTAAGAAACTGTGGTTTTCTTCAATTTGTGATGTGGGTAACTAGAGATCCCCTACTTTGCTTCTAGGATGGATACCGGACACTTTGTGTAGCCTTCAAAGAAATTGCTCCGGATGATTATGAAAGAATTAACAGACAGCTCATAGAGGCAAAAATGGCCTTACAAGACAGAGAAGAAAAAATGGAAAAGGTTTTCGATGATATTGAGACAAACATGAATTTAATTGGCGCCACTGCAGTGGAAGACAAGTAACTAGAAAATGATACTCTTGTTTTTTTAATGACCAATCATTAGAGTGGTATCTGCCTAAATTTGTAATTTATTCTCAAGATTTAAAATTTTGATCGAGCTTTACTGTCTATTGCCTCAGATTGTGAACTGTTTGTGAGAATGTTTTTTAAGTTAAATATTTGTGACTTAGAAGAATGAATCTGTCATCTCTAAAGTCTTTTCAGTATTTACTAAGTCATCCATTTATTTATGCATGTATTTATGAAGTGGTGTATGCGTAGGGAGCTTTATGTTATAGAGGCATCATTTGAGTTGGTATTTGGAAGAGTGGATAACATTTTGACAGAACGGTGAACAGAAAAGAATTTCCAGATAGAGCAAACAACATGAGAGCTTAGTTTAACCTGATATAACAGACTAGAGCACGTTTTTGTATACTTTAAAGTAATTTACTTTGGCTAAACAGGCACAATCTGCCTGAAAGAACAAGTTTTAGACTAAATATTTTAGGAATTTTTTAGAAATTATAGATGCAAATTATGTGTTCACCAAACAAAAAGTTATACATTCAGCCACATTGGAAGGTATTTTGAAATTCTAATGGAATTAATTTAGTCTTAATTTCATGTTATTCTCTGGCCAAAAGGATTGCAAAGATAAGTATCTTTTCTTTCCTTTCAAAGTTGTGCTTAAATTCTCTTTCAGGATAGTTAGCTTTCTTGTTTTTAAAGTACCTACATGATAGGGATTTGCTAACTTCCCTCAATATCTGACCATTTCAGTTTCAACCATGTTAAGTAGCTGTATGGTGAGATATAAAATATAGTGAAATAAGCCAAAGTGATGGTGAATGTTTGTCGAGTCTCTGAACATTTTAACTAAGAGTAATGATTCTTGATCCTGCCACTGAGTGCCGATTATCTCAAGAAATGTCATCAACTTTTCCAAACCTCGTTGTTTAAGATTCACTTTAATAAGTAAAACTGTGCCAGAGGTAACACTCAGGAAGACTAGAGGCTATATAAGAAAACCAACGGTGATAACCTGTCAGGACTCCAGAATTGTGAATTATAAAAATATTCTTTTCAACAATCCTTCTTACAGAGTCTCTGTCAGGAATTTTCAAGAACAGCAGTTTCCTTTGTGTTCGCAGGCTGCAAGATCAAGCCGCTGAGACCATCGAAGCTCTGCATGCCGCGGGTCTGAAAGTCTGGGTGCTTACTGGCGACAAGATGGAGACAGCCAAATCCACCTGCTATGCCTGCCGCCTTTTCCAGACCAGCACCAAACTCTTGGAACTGACCACAAAAACCATTGAAGAAAGTGAAAGGAAAGAAGATCGATTACATGAATTATTGATAGAATATCGTAAGAAGTTGCTGCATGAATTTCCTAAAAGTACTAGAAACCTTAAAAAGTAAGAAAGTGCATCAGTTTCTTATATTTAGACATTGATGTAGATATAAATCACAGCTGTTTACTCAGAAAGCTCCATTTTCTATAATTTATCACTCTTTGCAGGTGTTTTATCCTTGTAAGTTAAAACCTTCCCTGAGGACTTGGCTAATGGCCCATTTGAGATTATTTAGCACTTTCTCCCTCTCATTTAATTTATAAGAAGCCCCTGCACTTCTCAAGATTTAGAAAAGTAGTTCAGTTTCAAATGTTTAGGGACTGGGTATTTAGCATTGATATTCTAGCCTGGTCAAATGTTAAAAAAATATTTCTTTTCACAGTCTCTTAAATTGAGTGTAAAAAAAACCAGTTCCTGTAACAGTTTCCATGCATTTGGAGGTCCTGGATCCATGTTCTATGGGGATTTTCATGCCTTCAAATCCCAAAGGGAACCAAGAACTTGTTAACATGGCTACGTCAACTTTTGCTTTCAAGAACTAGCTGCTTGCTTGGGGGCCTCCCTGGTGGCGCAGCGGTTAAGCGCCGCGCTCTGGAGCTGTCAGCAGCGGTGACGCAAGTTTGACGCCAGGCCGGGCGGCTGGGGAGATTCCCAAATGGCGCGGCAGACTTCTCCTTCCTCGCCTGGCTGCTCCCCTCAGCAGTGTATTTCCGTCAGTCTGCCTGTTCTGCTCCCCGCTCTGTCTCTGGTGAACCCTCTCGTGGCCCCACACCTCTGGCCTGTACCCCAGCTTGTATGCATAAATAAATAAATCTTTAAAAAAAAAAAAGAACTAGCTGCTTGGGAAGAACTGGTGGAGCCTAAGGATCTCAAGGAAAGCCACTGACCCACAATAGTTGAATGCCCAGAGATGTTTGTCTATAGTTACCATTGGCCATATCTTGGCCAAAACAAATCAATTTCCTCTTCTGGAATGCCACCGAATGTATCCATACTAAATTCAAAGACCCTAGATAATACTGTTTTCCATTTTTTGTGCATTCGTGATCCAACGACATTGTTAAGTACTTTATGTAATTATTCTCATTTAATTTTCATGGCAACGCAGTGAGGCAACCCTATTTCTTCACTTTACAGATAGGAAAATTAAGACTCAGAGAGATGAAGTGACTTGTTTGAGATCACACAACTAATGATGGGTGGTGCCATTCCATCCAATTCCAGAACCCATGCTTTTAACAACTTTGCTAAATCTCTCTCCTCATCTCTAGTGTTTAAACAAGTTTAAAAATGAAGAGCCCACATTCATGAGGCTCTGGCCAATTCCAAAGCAGCTGTTGTTCTTCTGGTACTGGGCTTCAGTTAAAGTAAACAGATTTTTATTCATTGCTTACGATAAATGTTTCCTTTCTTTCACCAAATGGTACTTATAAAGGCACTCCCAAATTACATCCATTTCACTTGTCCATTTTTCTTAATCTGTCCAGGCCACCACAACAAAATAGCACAGACTGGGTGACTTAAACAATAGGAACATTTTTCTGGAGGCCAGAAGTCTGGGGCCCAGGTGCCGCATGAGTTCTGGTGCAGTCCCTCGTCCTGGCTTGTAGGTGGCTGCCTTCTCACCGCGTTCTCAGAGGAAGCTCTGATACTGTTTCTGTCCTTAATAAGGACAATAATCCCATCGATAAGGACTCCACCCTCATGTCCTCATCTAAACTGGATTCCTACAGGCTCCTGCTCCAAATACGTTACATTGAGGGCTGGGACTTCAATATGCAACTTTTGAGGAAACGCGGTTCATTCCATAGCAGCATTTAGCAGCTCTCGGGCATTTAGGTAAAAGCCACAGTATAGAAAACTCAGACCACCCTCTTCTTAGCTTATCTGTTTGGAGCTGGATATAGTCTTTCCCTGCGTTACACAGACTTCAGGCCCAGAATCACCTTTGCCAACTTCTGCTCCTTTGTCCCTTCCACTGTAAACTAGCCTCCAAGCCTTATCCAGATATCCGTGCCCTACATCAGACTCCTAGCAACGCACGCCTCAAAGCCCTTACGCCCGTCTGCCAAACCAACTGGTCCTGAGGTATAAAGTGCTGCCCATATCCCAGCCCTGCTCAGAAACTTTGCGTGGTTCTCCATTCCCGGCAGAATCAGGTTGCACCATGTAACTTTTGGATCTTGCTTTCCCTAGTGCACCACAGCATGCATTCTTTCCCCTCACCTCTTTCTGACCTGTCTTTCAGGTTCCATTTCAGATACCATCTCACAAATAACCCTCTGTTAAAGTTTTCCTATGTGCATGAATTGTCCCGATCACTGGGCATTAGCCATTTAATATCTCGTTTGGTTTGGTGTATTCTCTCATAGAGGCTTCTGTCACTGCAAGGAGATGTTCTAGTCTCCAAGGAAAGATTAGTTAATAATTCTTTCCATTCTTCTCTCTGGTCTACTTATAGTTGATTTTTACAAACACTGCCTGGTTGATTATCAAAAAACACATGATCAGTAGATCTCTTAACTGCTGACTAAAGCATGCCCAAAATTATGAGACAAAAAATGGGTAAGTACAAAATACTATGGTGTTAGCAGTATACACTAAAGAAATAGAGACTAATACAGGAATGAGGTGCATTGGGCTCTTGGTATTTGAAATTTGCTCCATAGACAACAGGTCTGTTATCACTAGAAACTTAACAGAAATACAAAACTTCATGTCCAACCCCAAACCTACTGAACCGGAATCTGTTCTTTAGCAAGATCCCTAGGAATGTTAGTAAGATTCCTTTAAGCATTAAATTTTGAGAAGCATGAAGTTAGACAAATGAATTATGAGGACCAGCTGCGTCTAATACTGCCACTACTGTTGGCTTTCAAATGGCACCCACGGTTCCCTCAGCAAAAATAGAATAATCACTGTTTTTTCCTGAATTGCAAAGAAGAAGAAATGTTAATGGGTAGAATTTTCTCAGTTGTACCTTTTTCCCTGTGTGTTCTCCTTAAATATTTAGCGTCTCTTACCCTTGTCTTCCCTAGCACCTTATACTTCTTAGTCTTGACTGTGCCTGAAAACCACCTCCAGAGCCTCTAAAAACATCCCTATCTATAACCAACCCCAGAATACTCTGCCACAGGATAGGCTTCAGGCACGGGCAATTTTTTAGAGTTGCCCGAATGATTCTAATGGTAAGGCTAGGGTGAGAAGCACTAACCTATTATAAAATGACACTTACATAATGAACATATATCAGTATATGTTTCCTTGAAGGTTTCCTTTAGTGGATACCGTCTCTCTCAGGTACGGCATCATATTTGAGAAGTCAGGTATACTGAAGGGTTTTGTCAGCTGGGCAGAGATATTAGGGAAGGGTCTTCTGTGTATGTCCTAAAACCATATTGTCTTTTCCCTGTGTTAAGAAGTTTTCAGACAGATGTTTGTCTTCATATGAGAGTTTGATCTGTAACTTCCAAAAATCATGTCGAGTTTCTTACATAGAAACCGGTTGTAATTGTTAGAACTTGCTGCCATCTGTATGAGCAGCTTGAGTTGCAAAGATGCGATGGGCAGTCTCTGTTGTATCATTGAGAAAGTTACTTCTTTTGAATGTATAGGTTTAAGAACCAGTTTGGTGATGACTCTTATCTGGAACTGTCCTCTCTATAGTTAAAAATATCAGGTTCCTAAACAGATTCCTCTACAGCGTTGTTTTTCTTTTTCAGAGCCTGGACAGAACACCAGGAATATGGATTAATCATTGATGGCTCCACATTGTCACTCATACTAAATTCTAGTCAAGACTCCAGTTCTAACAATTACAAAAGTATTTTTCTACAGATCTGTATGAAGTGCACTGCAGTGCTCTGCTGTCGGATGGCACCGTTACAGAAAGCCCAGGTAACGTGACATTACTTAATAGTCCATCCCAGGGCTTTCTATACGCACGTGCAAATAGTCGTTTTAGTTTTCATTTGTTTCGTCTTCCGAGAGCCATTATTACCTTGTTACATCTTCCCTGCTGCAGCTTCTTTATGGTAAAACACAATTTGAATTAAATCTGTACCAAGGGCGATGCCATGATCATAAATTAAACCCTGTTGTTCCCCCAAGCTTGCTGTGCAGTCGCTCGCCTTCTAAATGTCTGTAATGAGTGCTTGTTGCCTGCCGCCTCCCTTCCACTGCTCCTGGCTCTCCTGTTACATGAGTCCCACGAATTCGTCCCATCACACCCTGCTGCATTGCCTCGGGGAGAGCACGACCCCCCTGCTGCCTCCCATTCTCCCCTCTTCTCTACTGCAGTTGAAACTGTCTGTTCCATCCGCCTTCGTATCCTCCTTCCTTGCTTTCTGTGATGGTCCGTGGCCCTTGGAAACGTAGCGCATTTTGTTTTGTTTCATTCTCTGTCTCTTTTCTAATTATCAGCTTGCTCTGGGGCTAAGTCTTCCCTCTGCTTTTCGCTTACAGACGATCATGCTGGATCACTGCATCCATTTCTGTGACTCCAGATGATACAGATCTGTTCCTGCCTTTTCCTTGATGTTAAGTCTCATATTTTTAGCTGCATGCTAGGTAGTACCATATGAACTCCCCACTGCCACAATAAATTCTAGTGTCCAAGACAGATCTTACATTTTCTCCCTCAGGTCAGTTTGTTTTATCCCTTCTCTTTACTATTTCTGTTACCAATACCATTTTTCTTTTGTTCCCTTAGTCTCCAAACTACCTTTGACCCCTTTTTTTCTCCCTTGTTCCATATATAGTCACCATAGTCCTGTTGATTCTACTTTTTGTCATAGCTCCCATTTTATGCCATACTTTTAAACCCTTTACCTCCAGCTTAGTCCAAGCCCTATGGCTTTATACACTGTTTGATTTAGTCTCTTCACTAGTCTCCTTGATTTCACCCTTTTCCCTTCATGCTCTTTCCCCATACTCCCAAATTAATCATGTTAAAACACTAGTTTTTCCATCATGTATTCTAGTTTAGACACTTTCAGAAGTTTCCTACACCCTTAGGATGAAGGGCAGATGACTCAGCATGCCACGTGGGGCTCACTCCTCTTGGCCCTTACTGTATCTTCTGCATGCTTTGTGCCCATCGCTCCCATATCCAGCTTTCCACTCCTCTTGGATGTTTCCTCTTTGTGTCCCTTCCACATGCCATACTCAGGTCAACTTCCAGAACGTTCCTCATATAGTTTCCTCCTGGATTCCCCCTCACCTCACAAAAGTTTTATTCATAATAAAACCCAGCTCAAGGGCCACCTCCCATACCCTGTCTTCTGCTCCTCCAACTGTCTGCTTCGCCTAGACTCCTTGTTCTCATGGGGTACAGTGAACCCGAGAGTCTCCGTCACACGCTACTTTTTCACTTCTCCATGTTCTGTATTCTTTCATACGTGTTCGTCTTGTTTCTCATGTTCTTCAGCTGCTTGCTCGAGACCAAGGAAACAGCTGTCTTTGACTTCTCTTTTATACACACACCCATCCACTACCACACACATGCATGCCCACAGATATACATTGCCCATGCTAATTTAGGGCGTTGCCTCCTTGCTGTCAGCCCGCACCACAAGCAGGTGCACTTCTTTTTTTCAGCCTTCAAATGCTTGGTTAGCCCCAAATAGAGAAGCAGATCCATAAAAATCTGTCATCTTAGTCAGAGGCAGTATGGCCCTGCCCTTCCCCCATCCCTCACATTCACTGTCCATTGCTCAAATTGCTCCCCTGGGTTCTGACTACTCCATAGCCTAGTAGGCATCTGAATTCCTAACCCCATTGTGCTAGTCCCACTGGAATATGAAGTGGCCAGCCTCCCACACCAAGGTTCAGTCCTCGGTTTTATTTCTCACTATAGTCACACTAATTCCAGAATAACCTACTCAGCTATCATGTCCCTACATAGGTGATGTTCAAGTCACTTCTCCAATTCAAATCTTTTGGGCTTTACTTTACTTCTTTGAATGTGTCATTATCATCCCAACTCAGCCTTCTGAGAAGCCCAGCCATCATCTTCCTTGTCTTTTTCTGTGTTTATTTCTGAACTCATTATACTTACAGGTTTCTAGAGTCAAACCCTTTGAAGTCTGTGGACTTCCCCCTTGTTTTACCCTTCCACATGGACTCAGTCACCAAACTGTCTGTTTTCTAGTACCTTCTCTTTTCTATTTACTGCTTCCTTTTCATTCCTTTCCGGGCCTAGACTTTAACAACTCACTGAACTCTACTTCCAACTAACCACCTAACTTCACTCCTTGTCTATAATCTTGCTTTTGCTTTCAGTTCCTCCTGTACCCTACTGTTACTTTCATCAGTTTCTGTTGATCTGGCCTATCCATGTTCTTTCCATGAAAACTCGTTGATTTGGTCAAGCCACACCTATTTTCTGAGCATGTTCTTATCTGCTGCGTCCCTTAGAATATACCGTTCCCTTTCTCTAGAATGCTCCTCCAACCTCCTTCTCCCTAGCCATGCAAATCTTACCAGTCTTTCATGATTTAGATTAAATCACTCTTCCTTCTATAAAATCATTCCTGATTGCGCTGCCATATAAACCCTCTCCCTTTTCTGCCGTCATAGACCTTCTTAGGTGGACAACTTAGATGGCAATAGTACATACTCCCTTGCACAGATATTGCATATTTTTTATCCTGTTACTCTAATTAGCTAATATTCTTGTATTCACATGTCATCTCTACTACCATGTTATTTGCTCCTTAAGGTATGTCACCGAACACAGATAGGTAGGTAGGTAGGTAGGTAGGTAGGTAGGTAGATAGATAGATAGATAGATAGATAGATAGAGGATTTTTGCACAATGTATTGCATGCAATTATATTGATCAATAAATAGTTCTTGGTGAATTGATGTCTTTGCATGATGTTGTCCTGGTGGTTGAAGAGATGTTCTTAATCCAGGTGACCTGGGGATCAGTAAAAAACTCCATGTTTATCTATCTAAATCTTTTGTGATGGGCCTCCCTGGTGGCACAACGGGTTAAGCACAGCTCTGTGGAGTTGTCGGCAGCTGCGGCGCGAGTTCGATGCCTGGCCGGGGAGATTCCCCCATGGCACGGCAGAACTCTCCTGCCTCGCCCGCTGCTCCCCTCAGCAGTGTATTTCAGTCAATCTGCCTGTGTTGCTCCCCACTCTGTCTCTGGGGAACCTTCTCACTGCCCCACACCTCTGGCCTGAACTCCAGCTTGTATGCAAAAATTAAAAAATAAATCTTTAAAGAAAAATTTTTTCAAATAAATCTTTCGTGGTTTTCCATTCTATGACCATATATCCTTTTATCTTTCCACAAGGACAAGTTTTAGTCTTTTTAAGTGGAAAAGGTTACTAAAATAATTTTTCTCTCACTTCCCACTTTTGTTCTGGTAACCCTATCCCTGTTATCTCAAATCAGCTTTCTTATCTTTACTGTCACACATTCAGCACCAGGTCTGAAAGGACACATGAAACAGTGCCAGTAGAGGGAAATGTGTCTTCCTCTAATAAGGCCTAGTGTTGACTAGCTATGTACTGCTTTAGAGAACTCAAGACTGTTGTCCATATGTGCACAAGCTACCTGTGTGTTGGTAAAGCCCCCGTTTACAATGTGAATGACGCATGAACCCCAAGAGTATAATTTCACATTCTGCTTTGACCTTTTCTGTACCTCTTTTGTATTTAATGTTTAGATTGTCAGAATGGTGAAGAATTTAAAAGGCAGCCCAATAACACTGTCAATAGGTGATGGTGCCAATGATGTTAGTATGATCTTGGAATCCCATGTGGGAATAGGTAAGAAACATCTAATGAGATGGCAGCTGTAAACTGTCAGTATTGCTTTTAGATGCAATGTGCTCATATTCTAGAGAGATGATTTTGGTAGTCCATCTTGAATTCAAATTTGGGAATAATTGTTAATCAAATGAAGGACCTCATCGAATCGTGAAACATGTCCATCCCAGAATCCTACCTTGGTGGGAATATAGCAATACAAAGTAGATATTTTTCTATTAGCCAAGCAAAGAGAACTTCCCAAAGGTACTAGCAGCACAGCTGATCATTTAGCTCTCACTTTGACAACATGCATGAAACTTTTTTTTCCTCTTCTGGTCAGATTGCCTGCTTATGTTGCCATAGTGTATCTTCTCAGATTCTTAGCTGTTTGGGACCAAGAAATGATAATTGGCTGGCTGCTTTTCCATATGCCATTATCTATGGTTTGGGCTGTAGTGTTGAATTTATATGTTGCTGTGCAACATCAGCTTTTCAGTGATCTGTACCATTTTTCTCTGTCAGACTGCTGTTAGGCAGCAAGCCTAACACCCCACCAACTTTTGTTTTTGGAAGGTGAGAAATTTTTTTCCTCTAGATAATTTTGCCTTATAATGATTAAAGTCATGATTCTATTTAATTATCTTACAGTGTGTCATAATTCTATTTAATAATGTTATAAATAGGTAATTAAAAATTACCTATTCAAAAAATAGCACTTTTTGGTTAAAAAAAAACAAAGCTGAACTATACAATTGAAGTAAACATTGAACAAGTTAAAAATCTGAAAATAACAAATTTGAGGTTTCTTATTCATAAAACACTCAACCTGTAGAAATTTTCTTCTTTTAGGTATTAAAGGCAAAGAAGGTCGCCAAGCAGCTAGGAATAGTGATTATTCTGTTCCAAAGTTTAAGCATTTGAAGAAATTGCTATTGGCTCATGGACATCTCTATTACGTGAGAATAGCACACCTCGTACAGTATTTCTTCTATAAGGTATGTGATGAAATATTTGTAATTTCACTAATAACCATTTAGTCCAGTGTTGGCTCAGTTTAGTTGTAGTTTTTTCCCCTGGTTTCTTTTATTGTTTTAGGACTGATATTTGTATAATGAATCAAAAATCAGATGATTTTTTTTTAAGGCTAAAAGACTTTTAGAGTGGGGAGATAAGATTGGTTTTGTTTTCATTTCTTAAATTCGAATAGCACTGCATTATAAGTTTCGGTTATGCATCATTAAAAATTAGTATATTAGGGCCTCCCTGGTAGTGCAAGGGGTTAAGTCTCAGCACTGTGAGACTGTCCAGAGCCACTGCAGCATGAGTTTCATCCCCAGCCAGGAGCTGACCCACATGGCTCCCCTCAGCAATGTATTTCAATCTACCTGTTCTGCTCCCCACTCTGTCTCTGGTGAATCCTCTCACCACCCCACACCTCTGGCCTACACTCCAGCCTGTATGCATAAATAAATAAATCTTTAAAAAATTAGTATATTAAATTCACCACTAAAAGTCCAATGCCTATGTCTTTTCAAATTAATATTTTCATGTTCCTTGGGTAAACACCCAGAAGTGAGATTACTGGATCATACAGTTTTTCCATTTTTAATTTTTTTAGGAGCCACCACAGTTTTCTAGAGGGGCTGCGCCAATTTATAGTCCCACCAGTAGTGCACAAGGTTCTTTATTCTCCACATCCTCTCCAACGGTTATTATCTCTTGATTTTTTAGTACTATCACGTGACCATTTTACATGATTCAAGCACTTATGATACTTGAATTTCATACCCTGTGTTTCACTGGAGGAAAAGCTCATCAGCTGCTTTTGTGTGTCCATTTTCTGTCTTCAACCTCAGGTCATATTAGCTTTGTATTTTCTGAAAAACATATAACCATAAAACCAGGTTTATAGATTTGCCAGGACCTGCCAGCCAGTTATCAGCTGGTATCCAGACAAAATACATGAGGATGATGATGATAATTAACACAATATGTAATAAGATATTGATAAAAGCACTTTATTTTTCTGTTTAATTTTCACAAATCTCTTATGAAGTGATTAGTATTTTTTCCACTTAAAATATGTGGAAAGTGAGACTCAGAGAGATTATATAACCTGACATTGGCTCCCCAACTGCGAGTTTACAGAGCTAGATTCCACAACAGGTTTATTTCCTCCTAAGTCCAGGACTCTTTGTACATCGTAGAGTTTTTCAGTCATTTGTTTGTTTAATTTTGCGTAGAAGAACTAGGGTGTAGTTCAGAGGTGCAGAGGGTTGGGGCGGGGAGGACACAGGTGAGAGGATTCCCCAGAGACAGAGTGGGGAGCAGAACAGGAGGATCTACTGAAATACACTGCTGAGGGGAGCAGCGGGCGAGGCAGGAGAGGTCTGCTGCGCCATGTGGGTCAGCTCCCTGGCCAGGGATCAAACTTAGGCCCTAGCGATGATAGCGCTGAGACATAACCCCTCAACCACCAGAGAGGCGCCCTGTTTTTCGGTCCATATACTCAGTAACTTAACAGTCTCCCCTAAGGATGTATGGTTATTCCCTTACCTCCCCCTTCAGCTGAGCCCATGAAGATTTGCCATACAGATCTGCCTTGTCTGGTCCTGCTCTGGGGACTTGGTTTTGCCTCTTTTGATTTTGGCCTGCAATTCAAGCAACTGCCACCAGATGGAAGGAATGCTCTGTTAAGGGGGGATAATACAAACACTAAAATGGCTACTGTTTACCAGGGGTCAGTAATTGACATATCCCTGTTCCCAATTTAGGGGTTTATGTAAATGATGCCCTCTGTCTTCATTGGGATCTGTGATGTAAGCAGTATTCCTTACTCTTTGCTGCCTTTTGTGCCACACTGATTTCTTATCCCTGACCCTCTTTAGCAGAATTAAAAAGCCTTTGTTCCTCTTAGCTTGCCATTGCATCTTCAGGTTGTTACTGCCCCAACCCTGGACTACTTCTGTGACAGTTCTTCCTGCTTCTATTTCTCCATTTGTGTAATGAATCAAAAATCAGATGATTTGAGATTTGAGATGATTTTTTTAAAGGCTAAAAGACTTTTAGAGTGGGGAGATAAGATTGGTTTTGTTTCCTTTTTTTTAATTAGCATAGCACTGCATTGTCAGTTTCAGTGTGTGATGCCACTGTCATCTTGTTCCCCAGCAACTCCAAGGTCTGAGGATCAGTCTGACTTTTCAGGCACCCCATAGGCTTCCCTTATATGTTTGAAATGCAGCCTTGCTGCCTTGCCCTGCTTCCTGCAGTCATGCTGTATTTGTCTTTAACACCTAATTCAAATTCTGACTTCTGTATTCTTTCAGTCAACAAATATATTTGGATGGGTTACCATGTGCCAAACACCTCTTCCGGTCCTAAGGATTCATCGTGGACTAAAATAGGCCAAAAAAAGTCCCTGTTCTCATGGAACTTTAATTCTAGTGGGAGCATCATACCTGCCCATCCCACAGAATGCGCCTATAGTCCCCATGGAGTGTTACCTCCTCCGATCCCAGAGTTTTTGTTTTTGTTTTTTTAGTTAAGTGTGACTCTGGAAATGCTACTGATAGTGTTTTGCATTGTACCAGAAGCAGTACATGCAAATGAGTGTTACCCTTCCAGGGGGTGACCTTGGGGGCTGTGACCTTACTTTGGGTTAGGGTTATTCAAAACATATGTAGCACTTCTCTTTAGGCCTGCACTCCAGGCCCTATAAGATCTGTACTGAAATATCCTCAGCTATATATGACATTCATCCTTTGAGGATGCATTGGATTTTTAAGGCTTTTTTTAAAAAACATTTATTTATTATTTATGTATATAAGAGCTGGGATGTAGGCCAGAGATGTGTTCGGAGGTGAGGGGAGAGAGGATTCTCCAGGGACAGAGTGGGGAACAGAACAGACAGATGTACTGAAATACACTGCTGAGGGGAACAGTGGGCGAGACAGCAGAGGTCTGCTGCGCCATGTGGGTCAGCTCCCCGGCCAGGGATCGAACTCATGCTGCAGTGGTTTGCTATAGCTTTATAATGCTGAGACTTAACCCCTTGTGCCACCAGGGAGGCCCTGCATTAGATTTTTAAAAACAGCAGGAAGTTTGACAGCCTGGTAAATTACAGTGTGTGACACAAGGAAGACTAGTTTCTGACATGGCTCAAAAATGCACTCTTGAAGGTGCTTCCTGAAGGGACATCGAGCCATTGATTGTTCAAATGAAAACATTTAACTCTTTTCTACATTTTTTCCCTCTAGAACCTTTGTTTCATTTTACCACAGTTTTTGTACCAGTTCTTCTGTGGATTCTCTCAACAGG
Organism: Scalopus aquaticus; assembly: GCA_004024925.1. Taxonomy (NCBI): domain Eukaryota; kingdom Metazoa; phylum Chordata; class Mammalia; order Eulipotyphla; family Talpidae; genus Scalopus; species Scalopus aquaticus. The sequence goes on along the minus strand of PVIJ01004097.1, from coordinate 88,187 downwards.
TTTGTCTCCTTAGTTATTTGTTATAATGTAGTTTACATTTACTATCAATAAATGACTTGTTTATTTCTTGACTTACAGAGACTACAGAGGTATGTCCAAAGTAAATGGAATTTTTTTGGTGGGTGGGGGGAGCAGGGGTTTCAACAGTTAATTTTCTTGACCTGGTTTTTGACAATAGTAGATGATTCTGTCTTTGCTTTAGTAATATTGTTACTTTCTTTTTGAAACATTTGGTATATCCTGTTGGACTGGAGATAACCTTAAAAAGAGTGTTGTGATTTTTTTTTTGTTTTTATCAGTGTATACAATGTTTTCCAATAATTCTCAAAGAATAGAGTTTAATATTCATCAGATAAAATTAACACCTTTTCCATTTCTCAGGTTGGTTTTATAGGAAAATGTTGGCCAAGTAACTGTAATTTGCTAGATAAAGCCTTTGATTGCTTGTACAACTCTCAGTTCTTTGCCTTCTATTATTTTGTGAATATTGATTACATTAAAAGGTATCACATGTTAACATGATACATAAACGGTGGGATGGGCAGCACATGTATAGGTTTGTTTTAACGACTGAAATGGATTTTTGCACTACTTCTACTGGAAATACAGATAAGTACAGGAGCTAAAATGTTCAATGACTCTGAAATTTGTTACTCTATGAGCCAAGCTGTGAGCCAAGCTGAGCTACTGGTAACATGGCCACAACTACTAGAGACTGAGTGTCTGAATTTCAAGGCACACCCCTTCCTGGTGGTAGGAAGGTTTCCTTTTGCTTATTTTCAGATTTCTTGGCAGTATTTTTTAAGACAATGTATTCTCAGTGGGAAATGACTGCTCTCTTTCTTGAACTTGACTCTCTGCTATTTGTTATGCCATTTCTTACATCAGTGCTATGTCATCAGCCCCATGGTGCCAGCTAAGCAGATTGCTTTATGAATTAATCATCTACCAGCTGTAGGAATTGCCACAGCCTTCCCATATTCAAACTAACAAGATTAGTTAGAGTTTTATAAATTCTGATGAATCTGCTTTTCTCCAACATTCAGATTACTATTAATCAAAATGTTTCTAATTCCTCACTTCCTTTGATAAATACAAGCATTAAAAAGACATTTTATATTTTCTCAAATCATTGTAGCAGATTGCTAAAGGGGAGTTGGCTAAAACATTGTTTTTCTTTTGAAAAGAGCCTGTTGCACTGCTGTCCTTTTAAAACATGTTTACCAAGTTGCCTACAGAAAGAAAGGATTTACTCCTTATGAAGCCAACTTGGATTTAGACTCCAGGCTGTCTGCAGTATACTTAGGTTACCTTCACTGCTCAGGTGCCTATAGGAGTCGATGTTTGCTTTTCTCAGTTGCTCAACTGGTAGCTTCACTTATTTAGCAATTATTTCTTTTTTTTTTTTTTAAGATTTATTTTTTATTTATACATACAAGCTGGGGTACAGACCAGAGGCGTGGGGTGGCGAGAGGATTCACCAGAGACAGAGCAGGTAGCAGAACAGGCAGATCAGAGATACACTGCTGAGGGGAGCAGTGGGCAAGGCAGGAGAGGTCTGCTGCACCATGTGGGATTCTCCCTGGCCGGGCGTCGAACTCGCGTTGCCTCTGCCGACAGCTCCACAGCGCAGCGCTTAACCGCTGCGCCACTGGGGAGGCCCCTATTTAGCAATTATTTCTTAATTTGCCTACTATGTGCCAGGCAAAGTGCTGGGATAAAACAGTGGTCCATAGAAACTCTAAATCCCATGGAAGTTGCAGTACAGTGATAAGAGGAGAGACAGACAGTAATCACACAATATATTATGTCAGATTCTGATATATGTTCTAGAGAAAAACAATAAAGCATAATAAATGGATAGATTGTGACTGGAGATGAGGGCTGCTATTGTAGAAAAGATGACCTAGAATGTTCTTTCTGATGAGGTGACATTGGCCAAAGATGTGAAGATGAGGGAAGTTGCTGTATAGACATCTTAGAAAAAAGTGTACTAGGTAAGAGGAAGGTCTTTCCGAGGTGGTGGTGATGTGATGTGCAATATGTTTAATTTTTACTTTGGCCTTGTGCTAGTGCTGAATATAGCACTAACTAAATACCTTTGAAGTGTATAAAGGGTAGTCAGCCTTTTTCAGCTCAGAGCCACATCAGGTGTTCCCTGCAACTCTGGAACTTGAAGAGCAAGCTATGGAGAATGTAAATAAGGGTCCAGCAAAAAACTACTCTCTAGCAAAGCTAAGATAGTGCGGACCTTTTTTTTTTCTGTGAAAATATTTGTAACAGGTTCAACAAGAAACTATATTATCTGCTAAACCTGTTGTTTGTTTTGAGGGCATTCTTTCTGCTATAATTATGCATCTAAGAATTACAACTATCTCTCATGTAACCTCAAAGTACCATGGTGGAACAAAAGTAGATTGATGCTGCTTTTGTTTGAATGAAATTCAAGACTAAATTACACACTAGTCGACTGAGTTATTTTTTAATTTACTCATTTGTGAAAATGGGTAGTTTCTAATGGAAATGTACTGTTGTGTGCCAACAGACTAGTCTTTTCCCTTGAGAATTAAAAGGAATATAGTACCTTTGGGGGGACGCTTTTTAACTCAGTATTTTTGCTGAGTCTAAATATTTGTGGAAAGCACCGCTGTGTTCTATGTAGTGATGTATTTTCATTGGGAGCATCACATTATCTCCTGCTTTGTCTCTGCCACAGGCCAGGACGGTGGACCCTTCCTCTGGGCTCCCCCAGGTCTCTCTCTATAATTACCACCCCCTTGGCTAGGATTTGAGTTCCTTGATAGATGGATGAATCTTCTTAGACCCCAGTATTTGTCACTTAATAAACACAAAGTGAATGTTTTTTAAAATCAACTAATGAATGACCTACTGCTTTATTCAAGCAGTTCCCAACCTTTTTGAGTCAACCCCCATTATGATAGTAATTGTACCTTTGTTAGGCATTGTTTGAAAATGTATGGTATTAATCAAGAAGTAACATATGTGATACATGTGATAAATACATGGGAATATGGGGTATTTATTCAGGCCACAGATAATTGTTGTATATTGACATCTAACTGTATAGAAAAATACTGAACTAAATAAGTGCTTTAATCAGAATGAGGTTCATAGAATACCTTAATTTTTTTAGTAAAGAAAAATTTATAGAAGAAGATTAGTCCTTTACAAAGTGTTATGACTGGGGCCTCCCTGGTGGCGCAGCAGTTAAGCGCTGCGCTGTGGAACTGTCGGCAGCGCGCGATGCAAGTTCGACGCCCAGCCAGGGAGAATCCCACATGGTGCGGCAGACTTCTCCTACCTCGCCCGCTTCTCCCCTCAGCAGTGTATTTCTGATCTGCCTGTTCTGCTCCCCACTGTCTCTGGTGAACCCTCTCGCCGCCCCACGCCTCTGGCCTATACCCCAGCTTGTATAAATAAATAAATCTTTAAAAAAAAAAGTGTTATGGCTTCTAATATCTACTCATTTCTTCATCTGGTATTTATTGAATGTTTTCTGTATGTCAAGTTCTGTGGTAGGACCTCAAAGTTGTCAAAGCCCTCCAGGCCAAAGACCACCAGGAACATACTCATAGTTGATAAAAATTAGCAAGAAACAGTGTACACGTGAGGAACCATAGGGTCTTTCAGAGAGAGGGTATTTGAAAAAATCTTAGAGCGTTTGTGCTTGAGTTAGGTGATTTGGGGAAAAGTTTGAGAGGTGGGAACTTGCTGTAGCTTGGGTGCTGTCAGTGAAAGGGGTGTAACTATATGAATAGGCATTTCTGTAAATTTTAGGCAGGAGGAGTGGAGACTAGGAGGGGGCTAACACTGCCGCTGACGAGGAAGCAGTGGCCATCAGTCATCAACCAGAGCGGAGGGGTTGGTCACTTTCGTGAGCTACACGTCACTCATGCTGTGTTTAGGCATGGTGATGGAGTGCTCCTGTTTTTGTCTTGGTCCATCATGGTCACAGAGTGGCTTTCTTTAGTGTTGCTGTTCTTTGGAATGGTTCGTGTTTGACAACACCAGTGCCTAGCTGAGAGTGCCAGGCGAGCTACTACTGCATGCCAGGGGCTGCTTTGCTCTTTCTCAAGCTATCGATGTTAATAGAGTATATAAAAAAAATCCCTGTCCTCGTAGAGTTTAAATTCTAGCGTGAAGAGACAGATGGTAAATATAATAAATTCATAATTTAAATTAGAAGGCAGTTAGTGCTAGAAGTAAAGAAAAAGGAACAGGATAAAAGGGAAGATGGGTCCATAAGAGCGTGGCAAGTAAATCAAGGTTGTTCTCACTGAGAAGATAACATTTAAATTGAGATTTGAAGGAAGCAAGGAGTAAACAGGCAATGAGGAACAACGTTCCAAGCCAGGCCAAACAGCCAGGCAGGGCAGAGGAGGGCTTCAGTTAGAGCGAGCCTGGGGTGTTGGAGGGACTGGGAGGAAGCCTTATTGCTTGCTCGAGTGAAGTGAGCAGAGAGCAGGAGTGATTAGAGATAAGGACAGACAGGCAGAAGCCAGATTTAGTGGGGCTTTATAGCCACCCCTTTGTGAGCACTTTGTTTTGTTTGCTTTCAGAGACAAAAGAATCTTTTGGAAAGTTTGAACAAAACCATGACTTGATTTAATTTATTTTCTAATTGAACTGTTTGGGCATTGCATAGACTGTAGGCCAAGCAGAGAAGTAGGGAGACCATTTAGGGAGCTTGCGGGGTGGTAACAGTGAATTGATCTGGTTCTTAATATGACGGTAGAGCCAACAGATACTTCCTTATCAGCTGGATGTGAGGTGTGAAAAAGTCAGGATAAATCCAAGACTTTGGTTCTGATTGGTCAGAAAGATTTGGTTATCCTTTCCAAAGATGCTCTGCTCACAAGAGCAGGTGTGAGATGAGGGCAGAGCAGAAGTTCAGTTTTGGACATGGACGTTTGAGATAGGCTGGACACCTAAAAGGAGATGTCACATGGGCATTTGGGTAGCTGAGTCTTGAGTTCAGGGAAAGGGTTGAGCCAGAGATAGATACTTGGGAATTTTCTATGAATGGGTGGTATTAAACCCACAGGACTGAATGAAACTGTGAGCGCAGGTACACTTCCAAAGACCAAGCACTAGAAAACTCCAGGAGACTGAAGGAAAGGCTAGTTAGGTAGGAGGAGAATCCCTCTTTTCAGAATATTTCTTGAGCACCTAAGTGGTACCAGGCTCCAAGGCAGATGCTGGGTTTGTAAACACTGCGGGGCCGGTCACCAACACAGGCTACACAGGAGAGAGCAGGTGCAAGGGGAAGCTTGACAAGGGTAGGTCGATCATTCGAGTTGCAGGTGCCTACGGAATAGCCAACATACAGTTGAGAACTTGGATCTGGAGCCTGTGGTGTTCAGGACCAGAGAGATCTGGAAGTCATACCCATGTACAGAGATTCAGCTTTGTTTTTGTGAATACATTCAGTAACATAAGTATACCATGGAGATGGTGATAGTGATATTTAAAACTATGAAAATATTAACCAAAAACTGTTGACACAGGCTGACTACTTCCTATATTGAGTTTCCTTAATTGGACTTTGTTCATTGTGAAAAATATTTTGAAATATTATTAGTTAATATCTGTTAGAAATAGAGCTTATAGCATATAAGCCTCTTGAATGAGATCCTTTTTAAGGAAGGATATATTAATATGACACATCGCATTTGCTAGTTTCTTTTTTATCATTACCAGTAAGAATGATTTTATTTGCAAGAATATTTTGCTGTCACAAAAAAAAAAAAAAAGTGAAAGGAAACTGTCTTGTTTTAGCTTGTGATTTTCCAAACATGTAAATGTCCTCCTGCCAGATGATTGTTACAGTGATTATCTTCTGTTGGTTGTCGTTTCAGCCATTGTATGATGCGGCCTACCTTACAATGTACAATATCTGCTTCACATCCTTGCCCATCCTGGCCTACAGTCTGTTGGAGCAGCACATCAATATTGATACTCTGACCTCAGATCCCAGATTGTATATGTAAGTTGAACATACAGTTACAGCTTTGAAAGCTGTGCATTTCATCTGGAGGTGGGTAGGGAGCAGAAATACCTGCCTGGTTTGATTACATGTTTATGCTCTGAATTTTTAACTACTGAAACTAGACCTTTCAAGAAGAAAACAACATATTTCCTAAGCGTGGTTCCTGTACTTGGATGTGTATGAGCCATTTAGTTCAAACTCACTAGTTCAGAAAACTTGAAACTGCATTATCGCAGAGTTCTGGAGTCTTAGAAAAAGACACAATATTTTATCTACCAAAAAATAACAAGTCGCAAACAAAAGGATCTGGTAGTTTAGAATGTTGATTCCTGCCTACCTTGGTGTTTTAACTGATGTTTTCTTACACCTTTGGTTGAAAACTGTCCCTGAAGTATAGCTTACCGCCTTTGTTAATAAATTAGTAAAATTAGAGCAAGTATAAAACTGTTAAAGTTTTAGCAGTTGAAGGAAATGATTAACTCATTGACCCTTTTATAATCATTTTGTGTCTGTTGGAAATGGACACTTTTCCCTTGGATCAGGAACTTGGCACTAGACCAATTGCTTAACCTATGATGTAATTGATTTTCATAATTTAAGCCTACAGCTAAGGATAAAGAGTGTTAATTTACAGCAGATTACAAGCATTGCAAAACAGTTGATGACAACTGCGGTAGATTCGGATGATTTGTTGTATGACTGAAGATGCACAAATTTAAGGAGTTTCTTTAAGCAATCTGACTCGTAAAAATCACACTTTGCAATTATTCGACTTAACAAGATTTACAAAATTTATCATTTTAAAAGTATTTATTATGGAAAATTTTTAACACATAGAGAAAATACTACTATAGTGAACTTCCCCATCTCACCACTCAGCTACACAACAGTCCATTCAGGACCTATCCTGTTTAATTAATAAAACCATCTGCCCTGTCATGGACTATTTTTGAAACAAATACCAGACATAAAATAGTTATAGGGCTCAAAACAGGGAGAAAAGAGCACAAGGGACTATGGTGACGGCTCACGGGTGAATCGGTGGTGGGCTACCCAAGGTGAATACACACTAATGTAAAAGATAGAAATGACAATAAAAAATTACAGAAAAAAATAGTTATTTCGGTACATATGTATCTCTTAAAAGTCTTTTTAAAAACAGAAACACAGGGTTCTATCATACCTGAAAACGGAACAGTTTCATAATATCCGCTGTCCAGTCAGTGTTCACATTTCTTCAGTTGACTCGCTTCCCTTTGTAGTGTGTCAGGATGTAAGGTCAATATACTTTTTGAGTTTCTTTTAATCTGTAGGTTAACCTGGCAATTTATGTGTTGATGAAAGCAGATGATTTCTTTGTTTCGCCCAGACTAGCATCTGCTGAGCACATCCTCACAGCTTTGTTTTACCTGGGCCTCTGATCCCCATGCCTGTGGTAAAGGGCTAATTAGATCTGCAGGGGAATCATAGAAACATTGGTAGAAATGTTCCAGAGCAGCAGCTCCTACAGCCTTTTCTTTAGAATGAGAAACCAGGGCCCAAAAGTGACTTGCCTGAGGACGCAGACCAAGGTCAAAATTCAGTCTGGTAATGTTCCAACAGTTGGAACAGCCATGTTCTGTCTTAAGACAAACTAAAGTGAAGCCTGATAGTACAGCTGCTCTGGATAAATTGGGATTTGGCCAGCCGTGAGCGTATTTCCACCTATCCAGTCCCACCAAGAGCTCAAGCTAATCACTTAGTTTGATTAGCTCAACCTAATCTCCAATCCCAGCTCTGCCATTTACTGTGTGACCTTGGACAGATCATTTGCCTGCTAATGTGCCTCCGTTTCTTCTTTGGTATAACGGGTACAATAGCACCTAATCTTAAAGGTTTTGTGAGGACGGAATGAGTGATACATATAAAAGAACTTAAAACAGTGCCTGGGACATAGTAAGTTTTCAGTAGCTCTTAATCTTACTGTTCTAACACCTTCCATATAACCTTAGGGCTGTGCTAAGCAACTTCATACATTAACAATGTTGAAAACCTGAAGAAAGCAGTTGAGTACAATTATTGTGATGGTTTCCATGGGGTTTTAGTAAGGGTCTTCAGAGGTATAGGCTATGAATCATTCCCCATTTGTGTGGGCGTATGCTTGCCATATCCGATTCAGGAATGAAGACCATCCGGATCTACCAGGCTATCCGGAATGCAGCTTTACCTTCTTGCCTGCTTGCGGTCAGTCATGTATCGATTGCTCCGTTACTTCAAACTCTCCTAAGCACGAAGCCCTACTCTTTGTCCGTGGCCCTCTGTAGGTTTCTCACTTAACATTACGGATGATGTTGTGTAGCATATTACAGACTTCACATTCCGGGACTTAAGTGACTCGGGTACTTCCCAAACAATTTGACATGAACCAATACATAACTGAATATCTTTGTGTTTTTAAGAGAAATTTGAAGTGTAAACTGTCATCTAGAGAGGAAAGAAACATAGTTTCCTCTGTAGCTTTACAGGTAACAAAAAGGCCCTAGTACACCTGCAGCCTCCCATCATGAGGAGATGGACAGGCCCTTGCTGCTGGTCAGCCTCTCCCAGGCCCTCCTGCTCTCTCCTGGTCGCCTTCATGTTGGCGTTACTGAGTTGCCAACAGCTTCATCATTCATCTGCGTGCAGCTGGAAAGCCTGACCTATAATCCAGTAGACCGTGATCCCCCTGCCCCTCTTCCCGCTGAGTGTAATGTAACTCCCAGAGATGGTCTAGATAGACAGGAACACTTCCTGCTTTTGTCCTTTCTTCCTCAGCCCAAGTCAGTGACTCAGAAGCCTCATTGGCTAGTAGTTGCTGGGTACTCTGTGCAAGCATCTGCAGGGAGGTCCTTTCCCTGTAACTCCCAGTTGCCTTGGGAGTGTGATTTATTGGCTGTTGGTAGCTTATTTCTGAGAAGCAGCTACCTCCTTCCAGGAATTTTTCTAGGGCAAACAGGAGCACATTGCTTTATATATCCCCCGAATTTCAGATTCCTACATACACCCAGAAATCCTAGTATATTTACCATGTTTTCAGGAGACCCCTTAGTCCTCAGTACCAACTGAACAAGGACCAGTTCTATTGACACTACGAAGGTTTTCTTGCTTGAAGCAGCCCAGTAACTGATCTTAGTATAGTATTGGCAACATTTGTGCTGCTTGAGGATTCACTCACTGCTTTTTGATAAATGTTAACAGCAATTTGAAATAGAAGCCAAAAGAATGCCATGCACAATTCTTTTGCAGTTCTGCTCCATTGTAATTGGGAGCATTATTTAACATTCTAACTTGTACTAAGATTATGGTATCTTTGACAGATTTTAAACTTTTAATTTGTCTACCGGCCATTCATCAAAGCATGGCTGTATAGCTTCAAATATGTTATTTGACTCAATTGAAAAAAATATAAAGGGTAAGACCTTAAAAATTTTTCAGGAAGAACGCTTGGTTAAAAGAAAAGTATTAACAGTTATGGTTGGAATGCTGTGGTAGCTTAGTTCAGAAAATAGGATTTGAAGTCAAATCAAGCTAGGATTGTATGCCAGGTCTGTTCCTGAGTCAACTCTGGCTGCTGCTACACTGGTTTTTCCCAAACTCTACTGCATGTTAGAATCACCCAGGGAGGGCCTCCCTGGTGGTGCAGGGGTTAAGTCTCAGCACTGTGAAGCTATCCAGAGCCACTGCAGCACGAGTTCTATCCCTGGCCAGGGAGCTGACCCACATGGCGCAGCAGACCTCTCCTCTGTCTTGCCCACTGCTGCCCTCAGCAGTATACTTCAGTAGATCCGCCTGTTATGCTCCCCACTCTGTCTCTAATGAATCCTCTCACCCTCCCCCCCCTTCTGGCCTACACTCCAGTTCTTCTATGCAAAAATAAATAAATAAATCTTTAGGGGACATAAAGACTCCCAGGTGATTCCAGTGTGCATCAGAGTCTGGGAGCCATTATGGTGCATCTTTTTGAGGCTCTTAATTATTTATAATTGGGAGTGATAAGAATAGCTACCTCATGTGGTTGTTATTTGAATGAAAATGGATTAGATATACAAAACTTTTTTTTAAAGAATTATTTATTTGTGCATACAAGCTGGGGTACAGGCCAGAGGCACTGGACGGCAAGAGGTTTCACCAGAGGCAGAGTGGGGAGCAGAACAGGCAAATCGACAGAAATACACTGCTGAGGGGAGCAGCGGGCGAGGCAGGAGAGGTCTGCTGCGCCATGTGGGAATCTCCCCGGCTGGGCATCGAACTCGCGTCGCTGCTGCCGACAGCTCCACAGCGCAGCGCTTAACCACTGCGCCGCCAGGGAGGCCCGATATACAAAACTTTTAACTCAGTTTTCTGGCATATATTAAGTAGTCAATAAATAGGAGCTAATTAGGACTGATGGTATTTTTGTTGTCTGTAGCCAGAATCTTAGGAGCTCTTTGACAGTTATTTGCTACAATGCTACAGTCTGGTCTACCGAAAGCAATCCATTCCCTCAAGGCTAGCACCTTCATTATAACAGGGTCAAACTTCTTGCATGTCCTTGACATTTCACTGTGTTTTTAAATGAACAGCTTAGATAGATTCATTAACCTGTGATTTTTCCCATTTCTCAATAGGAAAATTTCTGGCAATGCCATGCTGCAGTTGGGCCCCTTCTTATACTGGACATTTCTGGCTGCATTTGAAGGGACAGTGTTCTTCTTTGGGACTTACTTTCTCTTTCAGACTTCATCCCTAGAAGAAAATGCAAAGGTAAAAATACGTGTCATTGCATATTTTTTACTATATGGCTCATCTTTTTCCCATAGGCACTGGATCTATTACATACTCGAGCCTTTTTGCAAATGATTTTTGTTAAGGTCCAGTATGTTCTCACAACTTCTTTAAAGCAATAGAAGTGTTGAGGTAAGAAGTCACTCCCTGTGTGCATGGGTAACTAGAGAGTTTATGTGCAAACCTTCTGGAAGCTTAACCTGGATGTAACTTTACTAGGTGAAGAAGAGTTCTTGGGTCCTCAGACTTTGGACCCCTGCATTATGATTTGAGCAAGACTTTTCCCGTTTTAAAGTAAAGTCTGGCCCCACTAGTTCTTATATGTAGTGCCCTTCATGCTTGGAGTTCAAGGGTGTAATTGCCATATCTTTGCAGTATTTGCCTAATAGTTAAAAGAGAAAGAATTTCCTTCTCTTCCTCCTCCCTTCCACACGAGAGCATAATGTTTTCCAGAAAGACCAAACTGGTCCTGCCAGTGCCTTCCCAGCGGGTGACTACAATGGTCAGACCAGTGTTGGGATGCATTTGCCTGGGCTGTGCTCCAGGAGAGAAATGCTGCAGGGGTGAGGCCTTCTTCGCTCAGCCCCACAGTGGGAGATGGACCCCCACCACCTTGCATGCTGCTTTCCTGAGAGTCTTCTTTGCTGTTCCTGCACTTCCTCTTTTGTGTTCCTTCATTCTCTACCGTTCATAATGTACAACAAAGCAAGTTTCAAAAAGAATTTACTGAGTACAGTGTCTATATCGCAAGCTAGAAAGCAACATGTTACAGAAGTGATAGGCTCAGTGAATTTGAATACTTTGAAATTGTCGATACTACAGTAAAAACCTCTCTTAATTTGGACTAACAGAATCCAGTAATATGAATTCATTTAAATTATTGACCACCAATAAACTGTTGAGAAAATAGAGATTTAGTGCTTTACAGCAGGGGACACGTAGCACTTGCCAAGAAGAATGCCCCAATAAATTATCTCTGCAGCCTCACAAAAGTCACCTGACCTCCAAGTCAGCTTTACTCATTGGTAAGAAGAGTCTAGATATTGTGGTTTCTCGTTTTACGGTTCCTTTAGCTTTATGACTGATTCTGTGACTTTCGCTTTTTATCGGACACATAAATTGTTTTGAGCTGACTGTTGCTTAAAATCAATTTGTTCAAAGTAAGCAGATATGCTCCTGCAATCCTGTAGACTTTGTTCATGTGCTTAGCAAAATCTTCAGATGGTGCATGGGGAGCCTTAACCCAGCCTCTGTCCACTTCATCTCCCATTTTGAGTTCATGAAGTCCAAATTAATTAGATTTTACTGTATGCATCAACATCCTTCTAAATGTTTGCTAAAATTGTAAGAACTGCTCTCAGCAATTAAACATAAACACCCATGTATGATTTGATCAAATTCCTTTTTTGCTTCTATTAACCTTAATTTTTTGTTTTTATTTTTTAAAAACCTTTTACATTTCATTTTCTGTTTTAATGCTATGCATTCAGATCTTGACAGCATTTGGTAAGCCTATGGGCCACTCACTGCCATCGTGTGGACTGATACATGGTAACTGCTTTTCTTTACTGTGCACAAGCTGACAGCTCTAATATTGCGGCCAGATAATTAGACTATATTTTTAAAATGTGAGCCCATTTGTCTGAAAGTTAGTATTTGAGAGTTTGGGGTCTATATTACAGGAAAAACCCTTATCAAACTCTTTAGCGCCATGAGTCATCCAGATGACTTGTTTTCATGAACATTACTGTTAGTGGGCTAGTTTTTTTCCCTTCCTTTATCATACCAGTATGTTCTCTGTTTGATGTGCATGGAATAATGGAAATAAACCCTACCAACCACAAATGTCCAAGACATTTAGGGTCACAGTAAAATCTTCCACTTTGGCCTAATCTTTTGACCAGATATTTCCCTAACAATTCATTCAAAAATCTTTGGCAGCTACACACAAGGATTAAACTTGACTTTTTATTTTTGTAAGCGGGCTTGCATATTCATGGTACATGTAATTGTTGAATGTTTTTCAGGTCTATGGAAACTGGACTTTTGGAACCATTGTTTTTACAGTCTTAGTATTCACTGTAACTCTGAAGGTTAGATTTTTGTTTATTCAAATATATTTAATACCATTTTTTATAATGCTTTCTTATAGTAAAATGTCTTTTTGTCTTACAATATCATTGTAGTGAGTTATTACTAAAATCTGAATGCTTACTAAACTATGTATGATAATAGAAATTTGCACATTTGAATACTATTTGTAATCATTTTTTCCTATATACCACCCATCTTTGTTTTAAAAATTCATATGCCATACTTATGTTGAAAATCTGTTCCTTCTATCCTTTCCTGCCATTTGCTATTTTCAAGATGTTATAAGTGATATATAAACAGTCTGAGAAAGAAAGAGTTAGTTTTCATCCTGGATATTTTTTGAAGTTACATATCTGTAAGAGTGACAGGGCTTCAAAGAATTTGGCATTTAAAACCGATGAAGAGGTATCCATTTGTGAGGTATATGAGGTAAGAGCCTGGTAGCAATGGAATTTGATATAATGTACTTATCATATGCTTCCCACATTTGTGATGAAATGCACAAGTAGGCTCATTTTGGCAAAATCAATGACATTAACATGCAGCCATATAATAATGCTCTGAAGCCTTACTGGATGTTTTTTCCCTTTGAGGCGCAGATTATTGTGATAAATCCAGTAGTAAACACTTCACAAGGGGTCCAGGAAAGAGAAGCCTTAAATGAATTCCAATATCCTGAGTGGTGAGAACTAGGATTCAGAAGTATAATGGACAAAGTTCCTCTAATCCTTTTCCTTCCATAAATTTTTACTTCTGGTTCATTCTCCATACCAAGGAACTAACATGTTTGTATTATTCAGCTATTTCAGGAATAATTTTAGAACTGCAAAAGAAAAGCTACAGTTCATCTCAGTTTAACCACTTACTAGCTGGATGTCCTGGGGGAAGTGACTTTATGTCTCTGTACCTCCATTTCCTCTTCTAATAAGATGGGATAAAAGTAGCACCTGTCTCTCAGGTTTTTTGTGAGAAATCAATTAGTGAATACACGTAAAGCACTTGGAATGGTAGATGGCACATAGAATATGCTCAGTACAATGAATGTAGTCGTTATGTATCATGTTTCACAGGCTCATGATTTGAATTAGAAGTGCCCCAGCACCCCCAGCCTTGCATATGGCCCCCGGGCCTTCAAGTGCCCTTCGTGGTTACAATTGACTTTACTGCAGCATCTTTCACGTGTCGCTCTAAAGACATCCGCTCTCTCATCTTTGGATGAGTGTTACTGTGTGTGACATTTTCCTTAGCAAACAGTAGGGTGGGAATTCAAGATTGAGCTACATTAACAGTGGTATTTACATCCCTGTTTATGAATGGGGAATTTAACGGAGAGTTGAGGGCCTTGGTGTTACAACAGGTCACACAACTGAGACACAACCTCCTCTTTGAATATTAAATATCCTGGATGTTAGTCCATGTGTCTCAGAAATTTTAAGCAAGCAGAACAGACCATAATTGGTATTTTTAGATTACATGAAAAAAAAAAAAAACAGGTAGTGTAATCTGAACAATCAGCCCTGGCAGAAACATTAAGGAATTAAAATCTAAGGCACCTGTTGTGTTTAAACTGTCATGACTCCTTCATATAGTTTACCTACCCGTTCTACCTGCCCCTTCCCTCTCCTCCTGCTTTTCAGTATATCTTCCTCTACCAGCCCGGGCTGTCTTTTGCCACTATCTCCTTTGCCACCACTCCATGAGAACGTGGAGCTCCAGCTTCCTGGATATTACATTTGCCTCATTCCTTGCCCTTCCTTCAGTAGTGAGACATCGGCCACCTGGTACATTCTAGCTACTTGCTTGACCACACTGCACATCTGTGCTCTAGAGAGTAGAGGTTTTGGGGCAGCGCGCATTGCTTTCATACCCTAGCTCTCTAAAGAGCCTGGATTCTGTTCTTATAATTCCATTCTTCGGGTACGTGGCCCAGGCTAGATCTTCTCTAGGGGTCACTGTCTCCAGGGCGCCAGACACCATAGTGTATTGCCTGTTGCAATTTGGACCCATCATAAAATCTCCTGTGTTGTGTTTTTTCAGCTCGCCTTGGATACTCGTTTCTGGACATGGATAAATCACTTCGTGATTTGGGGTTCTTTAGCCTTTTATGTATTTTTCTCTTTCTTCTGGGGAGGAATTATTTGGTAAGCAGATACCCGTGTGAGTAATGTGTAAACAACAAAATAGACGTGTATATTTATACTGTATATGCAAAGATAAATTATAAATTTTAAACTGTGATTATATAAGATGGCAGGTCTTCAATATTAATGGACTGAAAATTACTTCTAGCCAGTAACACAGTTTCAGGTAAGATTTCAAAGGCAAGTATATAGACTACCAAGTTAACTCAAGACACCTCCCTCCCCCCACTTTCTTGTGGTTCCTATTCCAAGTCTTTCAACTTGAAGGTGTATGAACATCTCTGAAATGCCACTAATTTCTAGCGTGACCTCCTATGTGATTTCCAGGGGAAATCAGTAGGGTGTGAAATTTCTACACAATTTAGTGGTCAATAGCCACATTATTATCCATGCGAATCCTCTTCTCTCTTTATTAAGGTATATAAATAACTGATTCCCATCACTATGATATACTCAGCGTATATCAATAGACTATATACCATTTATTACTTAGAGGTTATAGCTTGAAATCACCAACATTGTTTTGGAGCAGGGCAGGTAAACACAGACTCTACAGGTAGGCCTTAAAGGTCCTTCACTTCATATTGGTTCAATAGATGTTTATTCGGAAGCCATTCGGTGCTGTGGGATGACTATACTGCACCCCTGCTTCAAGGGGATTAGAATCCAGTTAAGGGGACACATAAGCTAAGCGTAGAGGAATCATAGGGAACATAAATAAGTTTGGTTTTTATCTCCTTTCCTTACTCGCAGAGGCCTGTATTTGTGTCTAATATCACAGTTGTTTTCAGTAATGAGTGCCTTCCCCTGACAAGGATGCCAGCAGCAAAGCATATGACTAGAGTGAGCCATGGTGAGATTCGGGAGTGCATATTTTCACTGGTTTGAGTAAAATAATACATTGCATCTTATCACAGAAATGAGAGGACCATGTTTATGTTCCTTGTGACTTAATTAGAAGAAACTCTCACTGTTTTGAAAAGCTTTTAACAGGAACCTTAAGAAATGAAAATATGCAAAACCTAGTCTTTAAGGAAGTAGCAGTTCTAAAAAATATAATTATAGCATATAGTTGACATCTATACCGGTAATTATTGAAGCAATGAGGCTGAAGAAAGTCTGTTTTCTTTAATAATATACAAATGAATCAGTTGATTAAGTAAGTGTAATATACAATTGTAAGTCTGCCCAGAGTTCATAATTCTGTCTATAAATTGTGTAATCAGTACTGAACTAATTATGCAAAATTTCCACAAGAATAAAATATTTCTTACAAACTGGTTTGTTTGAACAGACTATTTTATAGTGATTAAAATAAATCCCTTTAATGATTAAGACATTGTCACACCTGTTTCTACTCATCAGAGATACTAAAAGTGAAACATTAATAAATCTATTCTTTTAGTTGCCTGTGGAGTTGTCTGAGTGGAGCTACTATGTGAATATAAACTTTATATTACAAAGCATCCAGCAAAATGTAACTGGAAATGATAAGAAATTTCAGCTGGATGCTCATCACAGCTACAGCTAATGTCTCTGGATATGTTCCACCCTGAGGTATTGCCCCCACCCCTCTTGGGGTGGACAGTGACAGTGATGTTTTCTGAGCCCCATTCAATCCAGAAATATTATCTCTTATTCTTTACTCTTCCCCTTCAAAGCTCCATTGATGACCATCCAGGTAAACAAGCAAAAAGAAATCTAGGGTTATTAATCAGCAAGTATTATGGGTACTGTGGGAAGAATACCTGTGATTAGCTGTCACTTGTCTGCTGGACCCTTATTATGACTCACTTTACTGCCTGGAAAATTAGTGGGGTTCATAATCAAGAGAGAGGGCAGAGCACAACCAGAACAGTCTTTTCTATATGATTGGGAGCCCAGTAAACCCAGACCTCCTCAATTTTTCCACCTCACTGTTCTGCTCACTCAGAGTCCAAGTCTAGTTGTTAATTTTATACTGTTACATAAGTGTACACAAACATCATTTTTTAATATTCATTGCTTTTTAAGCAACATTTCTTTAAAACACAGTGTATGAGTTAGAGGTACTAGCTGATGAGATATAGCTTAAGAGTAGAGCATTTGACTGCAGATCAGTTTTGAAATAAACTAGTTGGGCCTCCCTGGTGGCGCAGTGGTTGAGCGCTGCGCTGTGGAGCTGTCAGCAGTGGCGACGCGAGTTCGACGCCCGGCCGGGGAGAATCCCACATGATGGGGCAGGCCTGTTCTGCTCCCCACTCTGTCTCTGGTGAACCCTCTCGCCGCCCCACGCCTCTGGCCTGTACCCCAGCTTGTATGTGAAAAAAAAAACAAAACTAGTTTCGTTTCAGTGAACACTATGCTTGATCTAATCAATTGGACTGACCAGCTACCTGCCTGAGGACTTCTTATCCAAGGATAGTGTGATGTGCATCCCAGCCTTGCACAGCCACTTTGTTCTTTGTCCACTTCAGCTTTCAACATCTCAACATTAAGTTAGCCTAGTAAGACTCTGGTTCAGTTCAGACAGGGGAAGGGAAACTGACTGTGCTTCTCAACGGCTGCCTGACAGTTCAGTTGTATGACTCAGAATGAAATCCAACATCAAAATGAGGGGTCCTCCAACTCTGAGGCATAATGTACTTCTAGCTGTTGTCTGCTTGTCGATGGTAATGGTAGATTCCTCCCAATCCAGAGAGAAAAGCTCTACAGGCCTTTTTTATATTTGCATAAAGGTTTTTTGTGGGGGCTTATAAAAGTGTCTATTGAATTTCTGAATATAGAGCACAAATCCATCTTCATATTAATAAAGCAGCCTAGGGGTAAAGTGCTTGTTAGCATAAAAAATAATCATCATTTCTCTTGAACATCTTTGAAGCTCCAGCATTTTCTAATGCAAATAAATATTCTCTAGTTGGCAATTTTAAAGTTGATTGCTTGGTTGTTTTTCAAGTCAAATGCATTTTATTAGCTTTTTCCCCCTTTGATTGTCATTCCGTTTCTCTCCAAACATTTGGTGAATGAGATCTGTTTATTATTTTTGGGACATTCTAAAGAAAATTATTTTTATTAATGCACATAACAAAGGTTCCTTTTAAATATAAAACAGTTTCAATTACACTTCTATTTCGTATGACGGGAACTGACTTTTTTTTTATTATGTTTTTTCTTTTCACTCTAGGCCTTTTCTTAAACAACAGAGAATGTATTTCGTATTTGCTCAAATGCTATCTTCTGTATCCACATGGTTGGCAATAGTTCTTCTAATATTTATCAGCCTTTTCCCTGAGATTCTCCTGATTGTATTAAAGAATGTAAGAAGAAGAAGTGCCAGGGTAAGAACTAAGTTTATATTATAACCTAATTTTTGGAAGGGGCTTCAATATCTGCCATGAACTGAAAACCTCATTTAGAGAATTGCATTAGTTACAGCATGTTAAACCCCTCCTTACAGGTTCATCACTTAATTTCCTCTTCTGCATAAAAAGTGTAGTAAAAACTTCGTTATCCAATGCAGGTGGTAAGTAGATTCCTTAACGGTGTTCTATGTGGCCTAGCAATCCATATGGAGTATCTCATATGCTCCATATGGAATTTTAAAAGGAAAAAAAATGATTTTTTTTAATTTAGCCTAGGATTTTCACACCAGGATTTCCACACCAACATTCCAGCTTGAACCTTAGAAATTTCCCTGTGGGTTGTTTGCAGATTTTTTTTTCAGTTGATAATCCCAATTTGCCTTTTTAAAACCTTTCCCCTTCCTTTAATTATAGTGCTGCTTAATCTCTGTGTTGCTTCTAGCCCTGTCTGTCCAGCAGTATATTTGAACCAAAGAGAATTCCAAGGATGTGGTTTCTACATCCGTGCCTTCCTAAAACACACTTGTAAAATTCAAGATTGTTTTATGAGTGTGTTTTTATTTTTGCTGCTTAAATTGTAAATTTCTTGCGGGAATAAAAAGTCATCACCCTCCGTCAGCCTGACCGCTGGCCCTGCATCGTGCGAGGTCTTTTGAACATTGAAGTGATGAAAGGGGTAGATAGCCTGGAAAATGAAACTTCTGCCAATTTTGACCAACAGGTTAATTAAATGTGTCACATTCCTGCCAGTGCTAGCTCATTTTGCCAAACAAAGCCCTATTTCTAGCATATTGACACCAACTAGATCTTGCAGCCTCTTCAAGGCAGTATTTTCAGGAAATAGTCTAAGCTGCATATATCTTCCTGAACTTTTTGATCAAATTTGCCAACCAGGTTAGCCACAAAACTGTTTTTTCTGATTTTTTTGCCTCTTGAATTGATAGACTCCAGTGGTTGGCGTTATGCAGACATAGGGATCAAAAATGACTGATTACAGTGGAAAAATCTTCAGTGATTAGATGTGTAGAAGGGCAACTTTCTGATTGAAACCAGTAGGATAAGCCCCAGAGAGAAGCAGCAGAGCTGTCAGCGGCGTAAACAGCGCTGACCCTGCGCATACGGCGCCATCAGTGTGCAGCCTCGAGGTCACAGCCGCCCCAGCCCTGCTTCTGCATGCCGCTGGGCTGGCTGAGATCCCTTAGTTTGTTCTTTGATCCTTCCGATAGACCTGCAGCTAACTTCCTCCAGCCTGGTGTGGAAGCTCAGGGTGGAAAGTGGCATTTATTTATCTGATTACACCTTACTATCGCTTGAACATGGGGAAAACAGATTGATATGATGGGTTCTTCCCAGAAAGGCTCAAGTGGCAACTTTCATGAAGCCAAATATAAAACATCACAGTAGAAAATGATCTGGTACCTTTTTGTAACAGAATTTGACCGGGAAGGATCTCTGAGGTCCTCTTCCATTCTTTTTATTTGGGGGTACAGTTTGGGGTGTGCCTAAATGTTTTTCTTATTTGCAATAATGGAGCTAATCCTATATAATGACTCACCCAACTTCATGAAACAAAAATCTCAGAAATCAGAACCTTCAGACATATCTTACTTTCTTTATATAAACCATTAGACACTGGCTGGAGGTGATTTTTACATAAATTAAATGGCCATTAAATGCTTCAGATGTATTAAATGTTTTAACATACACGTTAAATGGCCCGTAAGTGGAGGGGTGCTAGAGTGGTCACCGATAAAGACTTGGAGCATTTTCTTTCCATGCAAACAACAGATTCCAACTTCCGTTGAAAGCATGGAGTTCTGGGACTGCAGCCCTTTTTACTTAGCAGCATAGAATATTGCCAGGGGTTCAGCATGAAACCATGTTTGCCATGGGTTGTGTCCGTGATAGCAGGAATTCTAGCATTTGTGCTCTAGCTTGGCATGCTGATGTTGCTAGTACAACCAGGAGAATTTCCATAATCGCCTTCATTCATTCAGTCATTCATTCATTTATTCCTACCTTCATTGAACCAATAAGTGTGTGTTGAACCACCTACTGATGAACATCTCTCTTTACATCCAATGTCTGAAAAGCTAAATGATTTTTCAGACTGTATGAGATTTTGAGAGTTGCAGAAGAGACACCATTGTGGGCACTCAGCAGCGCTGCCTTCCCTCCCCCACCCCCACTGTGAGAAAGTGCAAGAGCAAAGTAGTACATACAAATGCATAAAGGCCAGCTGAAACAGTGCAGCCACAGCCATTCTGAAGAGTCATGTCTGATTATATAAGCCGTATTTGGCCATATCAAAGAGCTAGAGGCCACTTCTAAGATAAAAGAGAAGAGTACCTTAGTGACCAGCATTCTGACATCCTGGGTGACTTCCCACTTTATTCAGTATCCCTTGCTAAGGCATGGGCCTCATTTTAAAGAGTGGCAAAGATTCTTTCATACTGGCTCAGCCTCATACTTGACAGGCTTCCTAATAGGGGTTAAAGGGTGTGTCCTTGTCTAGAGGTAGATCACCCTGACTTCAACCAGTAAGCATCTTGCATCCTTTGTACACACAGCCAGAAGTGCCTGTGGCAGGTAGGCTGCCAGTGTTACCCTCATGTGGGTCTTGGCAGCTGCTCTGAGAAGGGAACTCAGCAGTGGGTAGTGAAAATGTCTCTATGGCATTTGAGAAAGAAGCTAAGCCATTTACATTTCACAATTATAGAAGCCGCCTTCTGTTGAATTCTATTCAATTCAGCACACATTGCCTGAGGATCCGTTATAAGTTAGCTACTGTGCTAGGTGTTGGCAACTGAGGGATGAATCAGACATGGCCCCAGCTCATAAGGAGCTCTCACTCCAGTTCAGTTGTAAAGAGGGTTCACATGCATCACTGTGTAAGCAGCTGTAAAGCAGAATAGTAGACTCGGGGGTATGACTTGTTCTGACATAACTGAACTTCTTCAAGGTTCGAGTCAGGACCTCCTGAAGCCTCCAGTAAAACGACTGGCTCGGTGGCCCCCACCACTCCTGCCTTCTGTTATGATGCTAGCAATATAAAGAATTCTGTCTTTGAAATTAGGTTTCCTCTGTCATTTAACTCCAGGGAATAGGTAAGCCATGTTTTTTTCATCTGTATTTTGAGCAGTGAGGTTAATTATGGGGCTAAAATCCCACTGTCAGGGATCACAGGACTTCTCTTTAGCTTAGAGTGAGTGGGCTGCATCACAAGGCTGCTGCTGGCGTGTGATGAAGCTGCCCTCGAGCACTGCGCAGTGCAGCAGTTCATCTCAGGACGTCCCACGTGTAGGAATTTTGGTATTTCGGAAAACTGTGTCCCCTGTAAGCACAATTGTTGGTCTCTCTCTTACATGCACCGGGACCTTCTGACCAAGTAGTAACTACCTCTTCCCGTTTTCAGTACAAGAATTTTCCATGTATCTTTATGTAAACTTTCCCTCTTAAACCACCACGATCAAAATGGAGGTTTGACTTGGCCTACTAGACCCAGGAACACAGTAATGGGAGTTGACCAGCAACATGGCCATGCCTAGCATGGGATATCTACACAAATAAGATATTCCATTGTGTAGGGAGCTTTTTTGGAGTGAAGACAGGAAAAGCAAAAATGTTGTCTCCTGAGCAATATTCCCAGAGAGAGCACTTGGAAAATTTTGGAGAATATAGTTTATCCTTAGGACGGCAAGGAGGATGACAGTGATGATGGTTACTATTGCGATTCTGACACGGTGGGTTCTGAGGATAATAGTCCTAGGAACTGGAACTACACAAAAATAAAGTAGAACTTCTGATGCCATGACTGTTGAGGTGGACCTTTATGCATTGGCCTCTTTGACATGCTGCTAGTTGAGCTGCTGTCAAAGCTCTCTAGAAGACTGCAAAGGAATGCCGAAATGTCCTTATCTCCCGTCCTTCTCTCCTCCCCCTGCCTCCCAGTTGCTAGCTCTATCAGTTTTTGATTGCTTTAGATACTTCCGTACTCTGTACTGCCTTCCGTACTTTCATATTTCTCTCTCCCCCTCTCCCCCCTTTATTAAGTAACCTAATCTACTAACCCCTAAACGTTCTATTTAGGAGTTAATAGAACTGTTTCATAGAAATAGTTTTATCTCTTATGGTTTGGATACAAGTTTTTGAGCACACCAAAGAGTACTTAGTGTTACAGTAAATAGATAGGTTTATACAGTAAACACGGGGGTGGGGGATTTAGTATCATATTAATCTTGTTGCAAGTTTTTTTGCCCACAAAATACAAGACAGCAGTTAAAGTTTTCTACTCAGAAACTAAACATTTATTTCTCTAGCTTTATTGGTAATTTGCATGTTACCAACATGTAGCCTACTTTCTTCATTTAAGGTAAAAGATGAGCAAGAAAAATTGTAGTTATATTAAAGCATATATGTATCAATCAAAGTATTTGCCTTTGAAAGTTAAGCTGTTTCATAGACTCTGATGGATACATGTGTTTCTTTAGCTGGTTTCTTTTTTAAGCCTATTTTCATTAGTCACCTAAGTACATAATATGGGTAATCTTGATTAGCAACCCCATAGTGGACTACTTGCCTTCTGTAAGGTAGCTTGTAACTTTAGGCACAGAATAGAAGGAAAAAATAACCTCTTAAGGTTTTCTGGTTATACTTTGAGTTATCAATTTTTACCTTTCGTATGTGTTTGAAAGGAAAAATTCGTAGCTCTTTAACCTATCATTTCTCCTCTAAGGAAAAAGAAGGGGAACCAGTCAAATGTTAAAGGAAGTTAAGCATCGGTCCAGAGGTTAACAGTACAGGAGCACGCAAACAGGAATGACTTTGCATCATGTCAGTGTTAATTTCACTTTTAACCTGCAGTTGCCCACAAGCAGCCGGCCCTTCCTGTGGTGTCAGTGTGGTTGGGTAGGGGAATAGTTCCTTTCAGATACATTAGTGCTGGACTCTGGGCGTAGCTCT
This sequence comes from Scalopus aquaticus, assembly GCA_004024925.1. Classification (NCBI taxonomy): domain Eukaryota; kingdom Metazoa; phylum Chordata; class Mammalia; order Eulipotyphla; family Talpidae; genus Scalopus; species Scalopus aquaticus. The sequence continues at coordinate 64,857 of PVIJ01004097.1, read as the reverse complement.
CCGTCTGACCAGTGCGTTTTGAACAAGTGTAGTTTAGTGAATTAATGATTCAAGATAAGCCTTATTTCTTATTCTGAGAAGCATATGTTTTAATCGTTTTACTCAAAATAGCCAATTTTCCTATTAACAAAATAATTGCAAATTGACATATAGAGAAATAGTAGTAGTCTGCACATACGACTATTCCTAACTCTACTTGTACTTCAGAAAGTAACGTCTTCAAAACTAACATGTCATTTCGACTTCGAATTCTCAAGGTTTCTTTTTAAATGTCTTATGTTTAAGAGAATATTTACTTTTTTTTTTTTTTTTTTTTTTTTTTGGTTTCTGCATTTCTCTTTTTCCTACTGCAATTTTCCACCTTTTGTGCAATTGTGAACAAGGTAACGAAACGCCTCCCTTCCTCAGGAACATCTACTATCTTCATGCTTTCTCAAACTTCCAGCAATCACAGTTTCTCTTGGAGTGAATAAGGTGATTTCCTTTCTTAATGTAACAATTTGCTTGCATTCTCATTTGCTTGACACCATTTTCTGATTCTTTATGAAAAATTATTTCTCATGACTCATTTTTATATCTTCTATTGATACTTAAGAGTATTTTGTCATTTCCCTTTCATCATTTATTCACCTTCTCAAATTGTCACCCTGGAGAGGAAGTGATGTTCAAAGCTTGGACTGTAAGTCTCTGGTCTCACTGACCCCTGGTACGCAGTAGTAGCCATGATGTGTAACAGCTAGTTATTTACCGAGACAGGAATGTTCTGCACAATTTCTCTTTGTTCCTTCCATACACTCACAGCATCGGCACAACTCTCAGAGGTGTTCACCAAAAGGATGGTAAGGTTTACTAATCACACCATGTCGGCTCATCTACCACCTAACCTACCAGTACCATTTCAAAAGCCCAGGTTTGCCACCTACTACTAATGTCTGTGTACTTTTACCATGAAAACAATTCAAGTTGGAGACTTTCGGAGGTCTTAAAATGTACTCATTTAATGTTATGCATTTACTGTAGTATAATCATTTGTGCTTTTGGCCAGAAGAGTAGTCTATAGAATATGATATTTTTCTTCTACATTTTTATCACCAGGTAGGTTGACCAGTGTTCAAATGCTTTAAGTATTTTTACCTCACTATTACAGAGAAATCTGAGCTGTAAAAGGGCATCTGACTCATTATCCGCCAGACCTTCAGTCAGACCTCTTCTTTTACGAACATTCTCAGACGAATCTAATATATTGTAACAGGTACCTAGTGTTAAACAAGCGGGCTGGCTTTAAAGAAACAGATTAACAGCATTATAAAGAAAAAAATGAAAATATCACTCTCTAAATTTTCTCTTCTGTTGGTGTGGTGAACTTTATACTATTCTTTGCAAAAATATAAAGATGCATTACTTGGAATATGATAAAATCTATATTTAACTTTGCTAACCCCACAAATAAAATTTTAGGCACTTACCAGAGCTGAAGAATAATACAATTTACGTGATTTATGAGGACAAGGTGTCACGATGGCAGTGCCGTCCTGTGAAAATGCTCATTACTACCTATCAAGAATATTTAGATTTATAAAGCTCATTTGGAAAAACTGAAAATAAATATTCCAAAATTGCATCTGTATAATATCAAGTCAGTTTAGCATTGCATGTTTTTTGGGGAATTATGTTAAAATAATTCAATGTGTTTGTACCTCCATGTGCTGTGTCTTTGTGTTTGCAGGTATATACTTAATGTCTTTGTAAATGTCTGATCCCCAAATGTATATTAATGAACCAGTCTAATCTAATCACTGTAAAATGTCAAGTTTTATTCAAACTAAATGTTTTGACTTTCAGAGGTGAAATCTTTCCTAGCCATTCAGGGGGATATGAACGTAATTATAGAGAATGCTTCATAATTAATTTTTCCAAAAATAAGTAAATGCATTTTACATATTGTTTCATGGATCCCCTCAAAAATGTTTGATACTCCATGGGAGAATTTCTTGAACTCAAAATGAGTCCTTGTGTATATGCCGTGTTCCTCACTGCAGGGGCCTCTGTCATCACAGACATTTAGTGGTCTTGTGTTCCTCCGTGGGAATTTAGACTAATGAATGAGGTTTACAAGCTTGTCAGCTCGGAAGCTGCTCTGCAAAGCTTAGGGCAAGGCTGTCTTTCATGTACACGTAAAAATTAATGATCATCATGAATGAAATTTCAGGTCATTTCACGTTGAACCTAATGAGTCTCCCTCATAGACCTGTTCATCGATCGTCAACTTCCCCACCCTCTGCAAACAATAAAAATGAACTAATAGATTGAATCCATTCTTCTGTTTCCTATAGTTCATCACTGTCTGCATCTGTGGTATATTTTGAAAGCCGACTCATTTTACTGTAGTCAGCATCTTTTTCCCCATTTTGAGCTATTCACCTGCTTCTATTTTCCCTCGATAATGAATCTGCAGCCTAGCAGCCTTCAAAGTCATTGACCCTTTTGTCCCAGATAGCCTTGTCCTATGCTCTGTGGTTTATTTTAAGCTATACTGTTTCCGGTTAATTTGGTATCCCCCTGGATGGCTCTCTCAGCTTGGTCTGTGGTTTGGGAGACTAGGCTGGGTAGCAGACGCTGCTACTGCTTTTGGTCTCTCCAGGGCCTGAACTCCTAAAATCATTGCCTAAGGGAGAACTGAGGAAAGTTTCTGTTTTAAAAAACTGTTCTATTTTTGATTTAGTTATTTCTTCCAGGAGCATATGCTCATGTGGCAATGTTTCTCCTCCAAGGAAGATAGTTCACAATTAGTTTAGCCACTGAGTTTGCCCTTGGTCAATAAAGGAACTGCCCAACTCCTTTTCTAAGGTCTTGACATGAGTGGCGGCCTTATTTTGGTTGGAGTCGCCATGACCCTGCAGAGTTACCTGAAGAGCTAATATGAGAATATGGGATCTGAAATGAAATGGAAGGTTCTAGAGGACTGCCAGCATGAAAGGTGCACTAAAATAGGAAGACATAGCATACCCCTCAGGGCCTTAGGCCCTGCTACTCAGGTTCAAAAAAGTTGCATTTTAGAGAAAATCAGCTTCCTCCCTTGACACACAACTCCACTTTTCAGCACACCTGATTCACCCCGTTTATGGTCATCGAGCCCCACCCAGTCATGGCACTGGATAATGTTTAGAGGACAGAGAAGAATCTGCAGATTTCTTCAGGGAATATCTGTGTTTCCTTTTCTCAAAAGACAATGAATAAGAAAAAGAAAAGTCAGTTGATTCATAGATACATGACCTACTGAAAAGAAAATAAACCAATATTGTAGGGAAAATTGTATTTCTTTTAGTAATGGAAAAATACTTTCACAACAGTCTTTCAAAATTGATGTATTTTCAGACTTTCCCTGTCAAAATTAACACATCCAAAAAATAAATAATTGACTCGTTCATTCAGCATGTCCTGAGCATCTGTTATGTGCCAGACACTGTGCTAGGTGCTTGAGATAGAAAGATAAATATAATATCTCTGTTTTCAAGCAGCTCCTAGGCTAGGGGGAGGGATCGTAGCTACAATTCTGCCCTGGTAGATAATCATAGAAGTAACAATTGTTAGGAGAACCCTGGAGCAACCCAAAAGCAAAAAGCAAGTCTGAATCTATTCAGCTGACAAATGAAGAAAGGATTAAAAATTGGTCATTGTGTTACTCTTCTTTTCCTCCCTGCATGTGAATAAAACTTGGCACTTTGTTAAGACAGTTGCTTTACTCTCATAACAAAATTTACTACTTGATTTATTTTTGAAACTGCTAAACAGATGGTTTCACATTATTACCAAATAAACCTTTTAACTGTGTGTATTTTAAATTTTTCAGAATCCGAATCTTGAACTGCCTATGTTATTGTCCTACAAGCATATTGACAGTGGTTACAGCTAAAACAGAAAGCATGAAGAAGGAACAAGAAGTTTTCATCTCAGGATACTCGATATGCAACAAACTAAACCACTCTCTTATATCTAGGATTCAGAATAAATGTCCATTAAAATACCAAATGACTCTCTTACGCATTTACAGTTATTGTAAGTGGCCATTATGGCCAAAGCTCTAAATTACGAATTATAGGAAAGTTTGAAAGCAAGAATATTTAGAATATCTGGCTTTAGATAAAATAATAACTACCAAATGGGTGCTCTTTTAACCCATGAACCCTGAATGGATTTCAATACAATATAAAGTAGAAGTCATGCCATGGGAATGAATAGATTTTGCTAATGTTACTTTTTTTGCCTGGCAGAAGAAATAGGCTGTTTGGATCATATTTCTTGTTCCTGCTGAATAATAAATTATTTTTATTTCCAAACATCTGAAAGAAATACTTGAAAATACAAGAGAACTAAATCATATCAATGCATCAGATAGGATAGTTCATCCTTTCTGTTCACCCACATACTAATTTTGTCTTGCCAAAAATAATCTTGAACACTTAGGTGGAACGAATGTTAACCCTGGGTACTTTTCTAAGAATCAAAAATACATTCCTTTTATTTTGGTTCTCCTGAATTAAACCCCACTTAATAGATGTATGGCTACAAGATTTGAAAAGAAAACATTCTCACTCACTTGATAGCCCTGCGACTAATGTAACCAAGTTGTCCACTGTAAGTTTTCTGGTACTGAAATAAAATGGGCAAAACCATAGTTAAACAAAAATAAAGGCCATCCTGAACATCAGTGTTTTATAACTGTTTGTGGAGAGGGGAAAAGAATGGCTGATTTCCACCGGTTAGTGGTTTTCATGGGAAAGCGGTTGCGTTCATGCACATGTGCAACACCTTTTTGGAGGTGAAGGGGCAGGGTCCATCACAAGCCAGTAGTTGAGCCTACGGGTCCGTGACTCTGAACATGAACGTTGGCTCACTCAGCAGACTCCGCTAGGGCATGGTCTGAACTTGAAACCATGAGACTCACCTTGGTAAAGTCCTCAGCTTACCAGTCTAGCAGGAGATTTTAACCTCCTAACAAGTTCACTTAAAACATGAAAATAAATGTGAAATGTCTTTATTAAATGTTAAACACTTTTTTGGATATAAATTATTACATTTGACTATTAGCTTGCAATGGTCTTTTAAAGAAGTGTTTTCATGTCAGTTTTCATTTTTGATGGTCATTCTGGCATGTCTGTATTATTGTTAGTGTTTATATTGTACCTTGATTTTGAAAAGTATTGATTCAGTCTATGCCAATGTATTTACATTGTCCATATGGCACATCTGATTTTTCCTTATATTTTTTGTGTTAATGTCTAGGTGTAGTTTTTCTTGAATTCTAGAAAAGGTAATTTCAGTTATCAGAAACCATTCCATCGTTACTGATTCTTTTTTATTTCATTTGTTATCATCTGTCAGTGTTGTTTTTGGATATTTTGTTAGATGTCATCCACAGCTTACTTAAGTGTGCTATGTTCTGGTAGCCTGTATTTGAGGTAGTCTGCTGAAAACGTCTTTATATTCTTTGCTTATTCCAAAGAGCTAACAAATCAGACCCAGGAAAGCTTTTGATGTTTTGCTGTTATTGTTCTTGTAATTGTCTTTATAGTTGTTGCTATATTGTTAACTGTTTTATGTAAGAACTATAGGAACTGTGAACACAAAATAGAGAGCCAGGATAGATAGACCTGTTTAATGCAGAACCACTGGAGATGTGACATCACCAGAATAGCCAGGAGTAGAAATATAATAACTGGTGGCAGATAAAATTCCTCGTGGCCAGGAAATAAGTAAAGGGGGTTAGAGTCTGGTTCTCAGCTGCACAGTGAGCTGCCGCTCAAACTCAGATAACGCAGCCTAGAACCTCGAGAAAGATCCGACTTGCCTTTTTGAAAGATCTCTTATTAATGAGCTAAACATTGCTAAGTATGGCATTAGCAGATGGAGTAATTTGAAGTAAGCTGTCCAGTATTCTATCACTACAATCTAACCACCTTATTTTGTAGAAAGAAAAGGGGGAAAATGTAATAGTAGGATCATAGACCCATCATTTAAATAGCTTCGAACTACCAAAACATCTTGGTAATTTTCACAACTGATGTCCATTGCTTGAGGATGTTGCCTACTAAACTGAAAACATAAATTCCTTCCCTACCACATAGACACCAGCAACAGTATAATTGTAAGCCTAAATTTGCAAAGTTCATAATACTTTAGTGATGGAATTTTTTAATAACATGCAGTATATAATATGCAGATTTTATGCAAGTGTTGACAAAATCATTTTTCAGCTTGCAAAACGGGACTGCAATACTACATTTTTCACTTAAGCCATTTTTTACATCTGTTGTTGCTTTCTATAATGAATGTGAATGCCATCTTTTACGAATGCAACTTGCCTTTTTCATTACAGAAATTTTTGTTTCATGTAATCAATAAACTTTGGTATGATATGATTGCTATTTTAGCCTCCTTTTTTTTTGAAAAGGTCTGAGTTTGACATCATAATGTGGAAGCAATTTGGTGATGGGAAATGAATTTCTAATTTCCTTTTTCCCTATACTACTCAGAAAAAGACTGACCATTTCTACCTGAGTTCAACTGCCAATTGATGGCAATACCTAATCTGGGGAGGTTGTGGTATTTTTTTTTAAAGATTGATTTATTTATGCATACAAGCTGGGGTACAGGCCAGAGGCGTGGGGTGGCGAGAGGGTTCACCAGAGACAGAGTGGGGAGCAGAACAGGCAGATCAGAAATACACTGCTGAGGGGAGCAGCGGGTGAGGCAGGAGAGGTCTTCCGCACCATGTGGGAATGAATCTCCCTGGCCGGGCGTCAAACTTGCGTTGCCACTGTTGACAGCTCCACAGCGCAGTGCTTAACCGCTGCGCCACCAGGGAGGCCCAGGTTGTGGTATTGATGGGAGGTTTGAATAAGACTGTATCTTGTCACTGCAGAGCTAAGAGTCCAGCCAAATCAACAAATACGTATTGAATGTCTGTGGCAGCGCGCCTGTGGCTGCCCACGCATTGGCATAATGTCGCCTAATCCTAGACGCCATTTGGTGCGAAGTAACCAAAGATGGAGGGATTCTCAAAGCAGGTTGGAACCTCTCTCCTTCCCTCCTCCCTCTCTCTCCTCCCTCCTGTCCTCCCCCCTTTGCCCCTCTGATACTCAGCCTACACCCAAGGCTTTATGGAAGCCCTCCTTGACCATGCTGAGAAAGCGAAGTTGCTCTGCCATAGCTGGTCGCATTACTTTTTTTACACTTTGAACTCTACATTTTTGTAGCCTTTTAATCCTGTTAGTCTCTGACCTACATTTAGTGTGTTTCCTCTTGTTAAGTGGGAAATGTGCTATATTTGGAGGTGAGACCTGAGTTAAAGTTTCAGTTTTGCCACTTAGCCATTTCCCTCTCCATCTTTTCTGTCAAATGGTGTCATGGGGGTGAGGGATGCTAAAACTAGGTAAAGGATCAAAATTACTTTGTGCCATTCAGATAAAAATGTCTAGTTATTTTTATAGTAAGCTTTTTAATTGCTGTGATTTTTAATAAATGTATTTTATTCCCTTCCCCACTCCACTATGACTTTTTTCATGACTAATAGTCATTTACAAATTTTCTCAGTGTCCCTTAGATTCTTTCTCCCTCCTTGGAATTAGTTCAGTCTTCTTTCCCTTCCCCCATCCACCATTGTGAGGGGGCCCCCTGAGCCTGACTGCTGAGTCTGCCCAGGATTAGCCAATGAGTAAGTATTGGGAGGGTCTCAGGGCTTGGGCCCCTTCCACAAGAATCTTGTGCAAAGGTTAGGGGCTGAGGTTATCACTGTGGTTACTGTGACAGATCGAGTCTGGATGCGTGCTAAGGAAATTAAAAGGTCTGAGTTGGGGGAATAGGCAGGAAAAGGGGGGGTAATTATTTCACGACTTTTAATAATTGACACCTCTTTCCTGCAATGGATGGACAAGGAAATTTGGGTCCAGTTCCTTGTATGTGGACTTAACTGTGCTAAAGAAATGTCACCATGTGGAAGGAGCAGGCTTTCACCTCGGGGGGCCTTGATGCAAATGATGGCCACAGGCCTCTCTTGGTGGGCCAGAATTCCCACTGGGAGCAGATGGAGAGGGGCGAGCTTGTTTGGAGTTAAATACCTGCTGCTGCTTTGGTCTCTTCAGTACTGACAAGGACATACTCCCTGCCATTAAAGCCACTAAAAATGCCAACTTCTCGCCATAGCTAAGACCTATACAGCACATATAATGTGCCAGGCACTGTTGTAATGGCTTTACATACATTCACTCCTTTGATAATCCCAGCGATCCTAGGAAACGGGTGCAAATCTGTATATGACAGATAAGGAAACTGAGTCACCAGCCCTGATCAGAGTCTTATAGAGCCAGATTTTGAACCCAGGTATTCTAAATAAAGTCCGTGCACTTAACCAGGATGCTTTCCATTATCCTACCGCTCCTGACAGCACGAATGAAATTAATCACAAAATTAATGCAATATAGTACCGTGAGCAATGCCAGACCTGGAGCCTCCCTTGTGGCACAGCAGGTTAAGTCGCAGCACTATGAAGCTATCCAGAGCCACTGCAGCACGAGTTCGATCCCAGTCCAGGGAGCTGACCCACGTGGTGCAGCAGACCTCTCCTGTCTTGCCTGCTGCTCCCCTCAGCAGTGGATTTCAGTGGATCTGCATGTTCTGCTCCCCACTGTCTCTGGTGAATCCTTTCACCTCCCATACCTCTGGCCTACACCTAGCTTGTATGCATAAATAAATAAATCTTTAAAAAAAAAAAAAAGAAATGCCAGACCCAAATTGAGGGATGTTCCATAAAATCAGTGGCTTGTTATCTCCAAAACTGTCAAGGTCGTGAAAGACCAAAACTAAGGAACACCTAGATAAAGAAAACAAAGATACTAAGTACAGCCTGTAACCTTCAGTTGGATTCTGGGCCAGAAATCAAACATTAGTGGGATGACTGATGAAGTCTGACTGGTACGGAAGTTTATACCATCAACTATGTCAATGCTAATTTCCTGATGTTTGAAATTGCTGTGATTATAAATGATGTGATATTTGGGGGAATCAGTAAAGAGTATCTGGAAATTATTCATAAAATGAAAAAAGGAGATATTAATGGGAGAAGTCATAAAATTGAGCTGACTATAGAAGACTAAGATAATTTATTAGCTAATATCTACATAGCACTTTACGGAATGCTTCTTTGTACCTTGTTTAATCTTAACAGCCTTTATGTAAAAATCATTAAATCCCAGGTTCTTACAGATAAAGGAGCTGAGGCCCAGATCAGATAAATAGCTTGCTCCTGGTCCCTCGGTATTTTTTTTAAGTTTTATTTTTATTTATTTATGCATACAAGAAGTGGGGTGTAGGCCAGAGGTGCGGGGGAGTGAGAGGAATCACCAGAGACAGTGGGGAGCAGAACAGGCGGATTAATGTAACCGGGCTGAGTCCAAAACCCAGTAAAGGTGGTGCCCCCTGGAGGGGGTTTGTTTATGAGAATGAATAGCCCCAGGGGGAATGCTAAGTTTGCAGTGTGGGGTGGAGATGCTGATGAGAAATAAAGGACTGAAGGAGAAGGGGAAGTCCAGTCACCGTGCTGTAGGAATAGAAGAAGCAGTCGCCACGAGGGAATAGAGGAATCAATCGCCATGATGTGGGAAAAGAAAAAGAAGCGGCAGAAAATGTGGCCGCCACGATTGAGAGTTTGGAAATCAGACGCCAGAAGTTTTGAGCCACCGGGATATAGAATTTCAGATTGAGCATTTTTGGAATCTTAGTGACTTCGGGGCCAGCAACTTTGGAGGCTTTGCAAGCAGCCGAGCAATGGAAACTGCTCCCAGTTTTGTCTTTACTGCAGCCGAAGGAAGAAGGCAGAGGCCCGAAGTGGGCGCCTTCCTAAAATGCGTGAGTGCAGTCTGTGGGGCTGTCTGGCCGCTGTAGTTGCTGTTTACAGTGTTGTTGGCCTGGTGCTGTGCTGGGGCACCATGGCAGTTCCGGGATCATCTCCAGTTGTGTTCTGTGTCATCCTCGTGAGCTGGAACCTGGCCTACAGTCTGGCTGTTGTGCGTCCGCAGAAGAAGGAAGACGCCATTTTGGAAACGTGGCCTATTGTTTGGAAGAGGAGCTCCACCTCAGTAATGGCGGGAAGACGCCACCTTCATTACTTTTCTGGGACTTAAAGGACTGGACATTACTTTAAATAAGGTAAACGGCCATATGTTGACTTTAGTAATTCTTTGCTTTTTCCTATTTGTTAAATAAGTACCATTGTTATTGTTCCCTAATCCTGAGTAGTCTTGCAATTGTGTGCGTGGGTGCAGAACCAAGATAGTAACCAGTAAGCAACTGGGGCACTGCCTTTGGCCAATTTTGAAGCACCATTTGCCCGGTATCAGATTGACTGAAATACACTGCTGAGGGGAGCAGTGGGGAGAAGGAGAGGTCTGTTGTGCCATATGTGGGGAAGCTCCCTGGCTGGGAATCGAACTTATGCTGCAGTGGCTGCCGACAGCTTCATAGTGCTGAGACTTTAACCCCTGTGCCACCAGGGAGTCCCCTGATCCCTCAGTATTAAATGCAGGTCTGAGCTACATTGTCCCCGCTACACCACACACTCAAAATGAGAACACAGGAATGTTGTCAGCATTCTTCATTTCAAATGATTCTACCCCATTTGTATCAATAATCTGGTTGAGACCATTGCTATTCAGCATTTCCCAAACTGGATCATATGAAACAGTCCTGGCACATGTTACTAGATATTCCTTAAAAAGGCAGGGTCCCTGATTAAGTAGCTTTGGGAAATTCTGTGATTGAATGCCACCTGTTGACAAGTTACAATGCATACCAGAACATTTCAAGTATGAGATTTAATATTAAAGACACCCACTTGACTTTATATTCCAAACCCTGGGCCAAGGAGCCCTTTGGGCATAGATCACTTAACAAACCACTGGGCATCACTTTACTGTGGAACACGATTTGAGAAATAAAGCAGTAGCCAGGTTCTCTAAAACTGTAATTTTCTGAATCCCACTCTTTCCTCCCCCCTCTCACTTGGGTTCATTTTCACGATCTGAGAAAGCTGTAAATGGAGCTAATTACTCAGATCAAAAGTGGCAGTCAAGGTCCAAACTGGAAAACAGATAATTCTGTGTCTTAAAAATGGAAGAAACAGGGGCATTCCTGGTGGCACAACGGGTTAAGCGCAGCACTATGAAGCTCTCCAGAGCCACTGCAGCACGAGTTCGATACCCGGCCAGGGAGCTTCCCACATGGCACAGCAGACCTCCTTGCCTCGCCCACTGCTCCCCTCAGCAGTGTCCTTCAGTAGATCCACCTGTTCAGCTCCCCACTCTGTCTCTGGTGAACCCTCTCACCACCCCATTCCTCTGGCCTACACCCTAGCTTGTATGCATAAATAAATAAATCTTTTTTAAAAAATGGAAGAAACAATACAGTGAATTGATGGATTATACATATGATGGCAGAGTTGAAAAGCCAACTGGGATCTCTGCAAACTGGCTCAGAGATCAGAAAGAGTAGCAGGCCAGAACCACTCCTGTTGGGGGACAAAGAGGAGTTGCGGTCCTGGAACCCCCAGCTTGGCCACTGGGTAGAAATAGGGATCACTGTGGGCATCTGGAGCAGTTGAGCCACAGTCTCAGCCAGTGGCAAAGGCTTAGAACCCCTTTCTTCTGCCCCCAGGCTTCCAGCCAGCGCATTCCATTGGCTGAATCCAGCTGCAAGCCAGCTAACGACGAGCCTGGAAAACAGTTTGAAGAGGTCACTCCCCACCCCTGGAGCAGGAGCCCAGCAGGGCAGGGTGAGAAATGCATTCGAAAGAAGTCACCTAGAGCTGGCACAAGGCTTGAAGGAGTGAGGTTTAAAAAGCTACAATATTAATTGCAAAGGGAATCATTTTTGTCCGCTCATGTTCCTGCCTCCACCCATAAAACAGAGTTTCTGCTCCTCTCTGCACCCACTCAAGTAGCCAAAGAGTGAGCTGCAGAAGAGGTTATCCCACGGGAGTTCCACCCACCTGCCAGCTGTGGGTGACTCGGGCGCTTCTCTACTCCTGGGTCTCCTGTGCACTGACCTCGCAGGGGACACAGGTCGAGACCGGCAGAGCTCTGGAGGTGGTTTTGGTCTTTCCGCCAGTAAGCCTGAGACCAAAGGCATCAATTCAATTCAGGAAAGGTCATTTCAGCCTCATTCCATCCTGGCCAAGTTTTAAAATTCAGCTTTTGTAAAGTTTGAGCGACGCCATTTCACTTTTACGGAAGCCCCACCTTAGCGCCCAAGAGGGCGTCTGCTTTTACGACAGAAGGCGAAAAGCAGACACCCGTAGGGGTGCGCTTTGCGGCGGCCATTCCCCAGGCAGGAGCGGGCGGCGAGAGGCGAGGCGCCGCCAGGCTCCTTCCCCGGAGCTCCTTTCCACAGGCCTGCGTGAGTCCCAGCATTCCTGCCTTCGCGCCGTGTTAGCGTGGTTTTGGGTTTCCAGCGGTCTGTGGTGCGCTTCGGTAGCTTATCCTGGGGGTGTGGGGGCGCGCCCGTTTTTTTCATGCAACGACTGACAGTTGATTCTCCCCTTTATGCCCCTTCAGCTACGAAGGAACCATCTACTTTTACATAGGGGCCTGTTGTCTGCTTTACATGCTATGTTCCTAGTGCCTTGAACGATGCTTGGACCACAGATTGTATTTAACAAATACGTGTTAAGTGAGTGAATACACTGTCTCTGGTGGATGCCTGAGCCCATTTCCCAACTGGCTTTGAACTCAGAGGGGACAGATACATATTTGGGGTGGGGAGAGGGGTTCTCCTTTTCCCCTTTACCAGCTCTGTATTCAAATGGTCTGCCCAAGCATGCAATTGTCTACACAGTCCTTTGGCTTTTGTGTTCCAAAGGTGGAGCATTGAGAAAAATGTAGCTTTGTACAGGAGAGGGAAATGGGGCTCATGGGGACAAAGTCTCTTGGAATTACCTACAGAAGCCTTAACCAGGCCTGAAGAGAAGATTGCCCCCAGCAATGTGGGGGAGACCCACAAAGGGGGTCTTTGTAAAGAGTTGGCAGGACCTCTGTTCTATAGCTGAATAGAATCTTGGGGGAAAGAGCAGGAAGAAACACAACAAGAGGGGTTTGTGGGCAGACAGGATCCTAACCACTCTTGGCAGAGACACCCCCAAAAGACAAGAACCAGGAGAGCTGCTGGAACCGAGAGCCACCGTGTAGGTTGGGACAATGGGCCTCTCAGGCGGCAGTGTGTGTGCAGGTGACTGAGAAACAGACAGGCGCTCCCACAGGCTCCAACAACTTGACCTTTCATTAGGGCCAAGAGCCACAGGACAACGATGAGGAGACAGTCCTCAGGAAGGGCTGCTCCACTCATTCGCGTCCTCAGTCAGCCCGGCAGCATAGGTACTAGGCATGGTCTGAAACTGAATTTACTTTTCACAATATGTGTATTGAGCACCCACCCTCATACACTCTGTCTCCTAAGCAGTTGCTTTCCTATTATTTTTTTTTTTAAGATTTATTTATACAAGCTGGGGTACAGGCCAGAGGCGTGGGGCGGTGAGAGAGTTCACCAGAGACAGAGTGGGGAGCAGAACAAGCAGATCAGAAATACACTGCTGAGGGGAGCAGCGGGCGAGGCAGGAGAGGTCTGCTGCGCCATGTGGGATTCTCCCCGGCTGGGCGTCGAACTCGCATCGAACTCGCATTGCCGCTGCCGACAGCTCCACAGCGCAGCGCTCAACCGCTGCGCCACCGGGGAGGCCCCGCTTTCCTATTATTTTTGAGGCATTATCTCCTTCATCCTGCGCTGGCAGTTTCTGCATAATTGGATTTTTTTTCTTAATATTATGCATACGAGCTGGGGTGCAGGCCACAGGCATGGGGCGGTGAGAGGGTTCACCAGAGACAGAGTGGGGAACAGAACAGGCAGATGGACGGAAACACACTGCTGAGGGGAGCAGCGGGTGAGGCAGGAGAGGTCTTCTGCGCCATGTGGGAATCTCCCTGTCTGGGCATCAAACTCGCATTGCCGCTGCCGACAGCTCCACAGTGCAGCCAGCGCTTTAACTTGCTGCGCCACCGGGGAGACCCTATTTTTATTTTTTAAGATTTATTTATGCATACAAGAACTGGGGTATAGGCCAGAGGTGTGGGGTGGTGAGAGGATTCACCAGAGACAGAGTGGGGAGCAGAACAGGCGGATCCACTGAAATACACTGGTGTGGGGGTTAAGTCTCAGCCTATGAAGCTATCAGCAGCCACTGCAGCATGAGTTCAATCCCTGGCCAGGGAGCTTCCCACAGGGCGCAGCAGACCTCTCCTGCCTCGCCCTCTGCTCCCCTCAGCAATGTACTTCAGTCAGTCCTCCTGTTCTGCTCCCCACTCTGTCTCTGGTGAATCCTCTCACCCCCCCCCACCTCTGGCCTACACCCCAGCTCTTGTATGCATAAATACATGAAAGTAAATCTTAAAAAATATTTCTTAGTTTGTTTAAATAATAGCATCACACTTTGTTGGTTTACATAGTTCCCCCCACTATGATTGTAAGTTCTCTGAGGGCAGGATCTAAATAGCCACCTCTCCAAAGACATTCAGATAGCCCATAGGCATAGGAAAAACTGCTCAATATCACTCATGTAAGAGAAATGCAAATCAAAACCACAAGGAGATATCTCCTATCAAAAAGACTGTAAACGAGAAGTGTTGGTGAAGGTGTGGAGAAAAAGAAACCTTTATCCACTACTGATGGAATGTAAATCGGTGCAGTACGGAGATTTCTTCAAACACTAAAAATGCAAATGCCATCTGACCCAGTAATATCTCTTCTGCTATTTATCCAAAAAAAGAGTACTATTATATTTCAGAATGATCTATGGACTCCTGTAGTCATCGTATTCACGATAGCCAAGACAGGGAAACACCCCAAATGTCCATCAACAGATGACTGGATTAATGAGTTATGGTCTATATACTCAACGGGCTGCTACTCAACTATAAAAAGAATGGGAAAATATGAATGGATCTTGAGGTGCTTATGCTAAGAGAATTAAATCACAAAGTGAAAGACAATTTACTAGATGGTTTGACTCATTAGTGGAATATAGAAAACAAACTCGCAAAACACAAGTAAATAACTTTGACTCAGAAAAATAGAGCAGTCCCCAGAGGGTGTGGGGGAGAGAAGCAGGAGAGGATGGGGAAGGGAAAGAGATGGCACACGAGCTGGGGAGCTTGGTGGAGGGAGAGCGAAACGTGAGCACCCGTGGACGGGTCAAGTTGTGCTCCCCAAATTACTTTTATCAATGAATGACAAATTAATAAAATTTGATTTTAGGAACTGTGGCAGTCGAGTCCCAAAACAATACTTTATTGGGGATAATTGGATTTATTCAGGAAATACTGTATTGGGGAAATACAATGGCAGCATCAGGCTCTTGTACATCTTAGCACCTTGCTGTCCCTGAGCATCCCCTAAGGATCATCTGAACTTGGGATCCAGCCCTGCTGTACTTTCTTTTGACTTTGTATGGCTGGTACTTGTTCCTGTGCACCTTGCCCTGGGTGTGCTCCTTGCCTTGGGCATCCTGGCAGGCTGGGGGTTGGAGCCACCTGCCACCCAGTAGTGCTACAGACCAACAGAGCCCAATAAAGGATCTGGGGAGGGGGCCAAGAAAGCCAGGTCCTGCTACCAGAGCACCCTCTACCTCCTCCTTGATCTCTAACCTCTCATTATAGTGCTACCTTCAAGCTCTGTGACATCAGCAAATTTGATAGCCATGTCTTTGAAGATTTGATTCAAGTTATTAATTCAAAACAAATACCTTTGACTGCAATCCATTGCATAAACTGTGTATATTGAAAATTGCATACAAGGCACACCTAAATTTATACTCATTGCAATAATATCACAGTAGGGAATGAGAATATTCTGGAAGGAATAACTGCTTTATGAATATATGGTACATGATTGTTGAATGTAATGCATAAGGTGGCAGACATTAGTGATTTGGAACACTAAAAAATAGTGAGTTTGAGTGTAATTTCCTTGTAAGATAGAAGTATCAGAGTAAAATCTCATGTTTCTAGAACAGTTCAGCAGAATGTGTATATATGGGAGAAATTCCACAGGACAGATGGCTCTGCTATTTAGAACAAATTATAACCTTTAAGGATGAACATGTACTATTGAAATCTAAATATAAATCTGCTTTGAATTTCTATTGAACAGTACTATTGTTTCACAGGTAAAACTGATGTGCAGAGTGGTTTTTTTTAAATAAAATAAGAATACATCTTAAATGACAAAAGTGGTCATTGGGCAAAAATTATTTATGCAATTTGTCAATATTTCCAGAAGGTTTTGAAAAGCCTTTTCCTGACATTTAAATGATCTGTTCTATTGAATGATTTTGGAACTAGAAATGGATAACAGATTTTTATCTTGTTGTCGTTCCATGACTTAAAATTGGCCTGTGTATAAAAGCTAAAGAACAATCTTTGTCAATCACTGCAGTGTCATCAAAGGGCGTGACGTCGTGTTCACTAAGGCGCATTTAATACCGACCCCCAATGGTTCTCCTTTTGATCATGGGAAATCTTCTGACCATTTGATTGAGACCATTGTGTAATCCACTGTGTGGATTTCAGTGGGGTTTTTTTGGTCCTTTGATTATCATTGTGTTACTTCAAATGCAATCGTCCCTATTTGAAAATTTAACCATAGAGGTATGAAAACACCTGTGCATAAGTAATCTCATCAGTAGTTCAATATTGAAAGCCTGGACATGTTTTTCTTCACACTTATTAAAAAGCTATTGTCGGCAGGAAATGAGTATGCGTTAATACTTCGTGGAAAAAATGTTCAAAATTACAAACAGGAAAATCTCAAAATGATGCAAAAAAGATGCCATAGTGTTAACCGTCGTGGCCACTGATTTATGCAATTAAGGCTGGAATGTGCTCTTTTGTTTCGTAATGCTTTTGCATAGTTTGAAAACCTTCTACAATGCACATCTATTAACAAAAATCAAACAGATAACAAACTAAATCACTTACTCTCCAAGAATGAAAATGTAAAGAGTTTGAACAGTTTAATTCTCTTGTGGCTTACGTGAGATCTTTCCTCGCTGAAGCTCTGTTGTACCTTGTCAATGAATCCTTTGTATGTATTTGAATGCTGAAGTATACACGGTGGATCCATAAAAGCTGCCTGTTTGTGCTGAACACTGTGCAAGGGAGGGACTTTACAGAGCCCCGAGCCTGTGATGGTTCTGTTTATTTATACTTTCATTTTCAAACATGGCACACTGGTCCCCGGCAGTGACTGAGGCGTGCCTGGCTGCAAATGACAGGAGTGGCCTGAACAGTGGCGCTTACACCAGCTCTCGGGGCTCTTTCTCCCAGGCCCTTCACCACCCACCGTCTCTCCAGCGCCCACCCCCTAGTGTCTCCTGCACCGTGAGTGGTGGTTTCGTGTGGGTATTTTCTCCTAGTTCCATCCTTTGAGGCCAAGTTTCAGGACAGGATGATCCTCGCCACGGCAGTAAAGGTTCACATAGAGTTTGAGAGAAGAGATGGCACAAGTTAAAGTGCCTCATCCTAGATTTCCTGCAGGAGCCTACGTAACATGACAAGTTAACGAGTCATTCTGTACTGTAGTACAGACAAAAGCAAAAAGCAAACAAAATTCATAATACAATTTGTTCAAATGGCAAAAAAATACCTAGCATCGTTGTTTTGTAAGAATCATCTCAGAAGGATAGTTTTAGAAAATTAATTGCATTTCAGACAAAAAATCCATTTTACCTGCCTGATGTTTTCCTAGTTTAATAAGTTTTTTTTTCTGATAAAAAATGATGATACCTACTCAATCAAAATCTAATCAAGTGATGTCTAATAACAGTAATGAGATTCACTCAATGTCCCAACCCCCCTTCAGCTAACCAAATTCTTCAAAATCTCTCTCTCTCCATAGTATATACATATATATACACATGCATAACATACATACGTATAACACGAACACATATAATTGTATATGAACCGAACCATTTTATATGCATTTTACGTATTAAGAATATATAAAGAAATATAAATATGGTATATTATTTATATAAATATATATATAAAAATATTAATACTATTTCTACTTTTTTTTTCCTGAGAGGAGCCATGAAGACCTTTCCATGTTAACTCAGCTCTCTAGCATCCTTTGGAATCTGTTTGGTATGTTACTGATTCACAAACATAGCTTATTTAGCCACTCCCTAGTTGATGGCTATTTAGTTCTCTCCTCCTCCTGCCTGCTATTATGAATGACATGACAATATACTCGATCACAAAATATCGGCACCCTTGTCAGATTAGCTTCTGCTATAAAAATCAAAGCTATGGGGGCCTCCCTGGTGGCGCAGGGGTTAAAGACTCAGTGCTATCAAACTATCGCCAGCCACTATCGCCTGGCCGGAGAGCTTCCCACACGGCGCAGCAGACCTCTCCTGCCTCCTCTCTCACCCGCTGCTCCCCTCAGCAGTGTACTTCAGTCAGTCTGCCTGTTCTGCCCCCCACTCTGTCTCTAGTGAATCCTCTCACCACCATCCCCTGCATCTCTGGCCTGCACCCCAGTTCTTGTATGCATACATAAATAAAACAAATCATACATAAATTTAAAAAATCAAAGCTAGGGAATTCCCGGGGCAAGGATGCACACTCACACATCTGATACATATTTACACCTGTCACCCAGAAAAGCTCTGTCAGTCTGTATCCCCAACAACAGTGAGTCTGTTCCCTTCATCATGAAGTGTCATCCACTTCCATCACTCCCAGTAGATCCGGGATTAACAAACTACAACTCCTGGGCCAAATCCATTCAGTGTCATTGGTTTTATTTTTATTTTTTTAGCATCTTTGCTTTGAAAGGATTGTTAGGACAAATGGAGAATACATGTTTGTGGCCCACACGATGGAAATTTCTACTAACTAGATCTTTACAGAAAAAGCTAGCCAACCAGTGCTTTCGAGGAAAGGCGGTACTCTTGGTCTTGATAGTAGTTGCTTTTCTTGGCTTATTTGTGAGTTTCAGTGTTTTCCCCAAGTGTTTGAAGGCGTTTGTATTTCTTCAATTCTTTTTGCTTTGCCCACTGTCCCATCAGCTTGCTCGTCCTTTTTCCTTCCTTCCTTGCAAGAGTTCTTTGTATAGTAGGAAACTGTATTTTGTCATGTATTTCGCAAGTAGTTTCTCTATGTCAGTTGACCATTATGCAGCTTTTCACATCACAGAGACGCTTTCATGAGTACACCACCAAGGCCAGTGTTTGAGAGGAGCCACAGGGGCCACCGTAGATGAGGGCGTGCAAGACATCCTCTCTGACAAGGTGACATAAGCAAAGAACTGGAATAAGCGAGAGAGGAGCCCTTTGGATGGACAGAGAAAGGGCACCCCGGGCCCTGGGAAGTGCAAATGGGGGCCTAGATGGAGGGAGAGCCTTGGAAGTTGAAATCACAAAGGTGGGGAGGGAGGCACGCATACAGAAGCGTGTAGGTTGTAGTAAGGCCGTTGGATTTAATTCTGACTGTGATGGAAACTTGGAGCATTCTGAACAGAAAGATATGGTCTGACTTAAGTTTTAAAAAGCTCACTTGAGTCTAATTTTGTTATCTTTTTTTTATATATATAAAAGGGGCAGGTTTATTGGGAAAAAAGGAAAGGAGTAGAAGCTTGCAGACACAGCGAGCAGAAAGCTGCAGTTGTCTCTTTCTAAATATGTTTTACATTTTTATATTTCCTCATTATGAACTAACCATATGTCCGTTTCAAATATGTGAATAATGTAGATGAGTATAAAGAACGAGTAAGGGTAATAGTGCTTGAGTAAGGCTTTGGGGATTTGCACACATGTTTGCAGAGCTTGGGATGTACCTTTAGGATCTGCCCCAGCCCCTGCACATTTTGAGCGAAGATACTTTGCTTTGAACCTGGCAGGCGAGCTTCTCGCTGCAACTCCATTTCTCCCGCACTGTCCTTGTAAATAAAAACAATTGTAGGTCCCTTTCCTCTGCTAGGATACAGTGTATGGTTTAGTAAATCGTTTGCTGAGTTCTACTTCCAGTCAAGGCTCCTCTACATTTGTAGCTACTGACACCATGTCCATTTGGAAACTTTTTTTCCAAATCTTCACTTTGATTTTGAAGTTTAGAGCAGCGGGAGTCTGTTTGCTCAGCAGGCGGACATGCGGTCCCCGTTCCCCGAGGAGGCAGAGGCTGAGCAGCGACTGAAGGACCAGCTTCTATGGTAAGGGTCTCTGCGTCTTAGCCTGATATAAGACGTGGATGGAGGCCGCAGTGGCTCCGTCCTGGATGATTCTCGCTGATATAACACCCACTGCAGCCAGCTACTTGCGTTCTTGGAAGGGCCTCCTTTACCCACAGAAGCCCCCAGGGCCGGCCGAGGAGGCACAGAACACAGTGCAGCTCTTGTAAAGGAGTAGCCGTCCCCCCAGACCGCAATCCCCTGCTTTGGGTTTCTCTGCCAGTTCTTGGTCTTCAGGCATCTCCTAAAAGAACGAGGGCCCTGCGGGAAAGGCAAGCAGGAACACGGCTGTTCTGCATCAGGTCTTCACCCCTGTGGAGCTGGACTTGCTGTCAGTCAGCGATGGGGCCCCAGGTTCTCAAACGCTGTGTCTTCTGGTGAGGAGCCCATGAGAATCTCCCCCATGCTGCCTGCCCTTGCGCCAGATGGCTGGCTTGTCAGTTGGGACACCAAATCATTCCTTTCCAGAGGCAACAGACCTGTCCACTGTTTGCGTCCAGCTGGTTTGGAGCATAACGCCTTTCTAGAACCAAAGTGCCCAGAAACCCCTTGATCTCCAGCAGGTGCTGGGGAAGCACAGACTTGGGGAACAAAGAGCAATAGAGCTTGAGGCCAGTCTGCATGAGGCATATGGTGCTGTTTCTCCTCATTCAATTCTGGTGAAGCAGAACTCTGCCTTTCATGCTTGTCCTGTAGTGTCTGTGGGCTAGAAACTTTCCGGGGAAGGGCTGGGCCCGTTTATGTGAGGAGCTCGGAGATCATCCAAGACTGAAGGGTTCGAGACTCCAGTTCCTTCTCTGATAAGCAAAGTTCTCAAAGGCCTTTGGGGGGAACCAAAATGGTCCCAGTGAAGGCTGATTGAAGATGGGAAGAAAGGCAAAAAGGTGGGGTAGCCCTCTCTCAGAGATCTCTGTCCTCCCACCTGACTGGGTTGTTCTCCAGTCTTTCTAGATCTTTTCTACATCTCATTGTAGAATCTTCTTTGCCTGTGTTCCTGGATTGGGTCACTATTTCCTAGATTCCTTGTCTCCCTCTTTATTGATTTACTTCTTCATTTGGGGGAAATGCATTCTCCAGTAACTTCCTTAGAAAGGTTTTAGATGATAAGCTTTTTTCATATCATTATTTGCATATCTGAAAATAATGCCTTAAGTCTACTTTCCTCTTTGTTTGAGATTTGGGCTCAGGGAGTTCTGAGTTGAGAAATATTTTCCTTAGTAAGTTTGAATGTATTTTTCCATGAGTTTCTACAGTCAAATATTGCTAATTCAATGACATTTTGATTTTTGTTTCTTTGTGAGGGATTTATTTTCCCCCATTTGGAAGTATTTAGGTTCTTTTTCATATTCCTGGTGTCTTTAAAAATCCATGAGGGTGATTTGCAGTGCACTTCCTTTTCAAAAATCATCTCATTTTGCATTGGTAGGTCCTATTAATACAAATATTCATGTTCTTCAGTTCTAGAAAAAAAATCCATTTCCTCCATTATTTCTTTGAAATACCCTCCCCATTTTCTCTGTTCTTTCTTGAGCTCCTGTGGGGTTTGGGGGGAGCCTCCTGAATGGATTCTTTCTGTCTTTTTTCTCTCACTCAGACAGTCCGACTATACTTGCCTACAAACCCAGTTTTCCACTCGAAAAGAACTTTTTCACCTCTCCTTCAAAGCTCCTACACTCACTCCTTTTCCTCCTCACTACCTGATGATTTCAATTCAGAAAAGAAATGTTGCTTAAGGAATGCTTATGAAGGAATGTTACTGAGATTAACACTTGTGGAGAAAGAAGGAAGAGAGGAAGATGGCATTGGGCACAGGAAGAAGCCAGACTGGCCGGTCACCTTGAGCCGCATCCAAGTGCTGAAGGGGCTCAGTTGTCAGCAAGGCCCCCACTTCGGGGGAGGGAGGGAGGCCTTGATAGCCTGTGTGGACTCACTGGACGGCTGCCCTGAGCAGACATCCCGAAGAGGGTTGACAGCTGACGGTTTGGTGGCATTTTCAACAGGTGGGAGCATAAACCCTCATTCCTGAGGGGGGGTTGGCAGCTTCTCCTGCGGCTGGAGGCCCAGCAGTCAGACGTGGGGGGGTAGATTGAAAATGGCCCTTCTATGGAGTTGGCCGGATGGTGCAGCTCACCTTCTGCTCTCGGGCTCTCTTTCTTGTTCTCTGATTATTCCTTTTGTTTCATAGTATTTTTACTCCATTACTGTTTACAAATCCTAACGATGACTTGAATCCTTCAGTGTGGAAACAATTCAGGCTGTTTGCCAAGTTCTCTGTTCCCTGAGCGCTGTCTGTTACTTCCATGGATTCCCCCTGCCTCCCATCCATCCACGTCGGCTCTTCCAGTGTTAAAGGACCGTTTGCGGGGATGGCAGGACAGCAGTGGGGAGCAGCCCTGCGAGCTCCTGGGGCCCCCATGCTTGTGGGGGCACCTAGAAAACAAAGCGGGCAGCTTGCAAATATCCAGCAGGATTTCTGGAGGCCGTCTTTGCTATGAATGAAAAATTGAGTGCAGTTGATGGGGCAAGTGTGACTAGGGCTGACGGTTGAGAGAGGTTCGGGAGGGGTCTCTGGGCGAGACCCTTTGAGCAGGGCCAGGAGACAGAGTGAGAAGCAGCCCCAGGGGCCGATGGTGCACACAGCTGGTGTGGCTGTGCAAAGGGCTCGGGGAGACTGTGTGTGTGTGTGTGTATGTGTGTGTGTGTGTGCGCGCGCGCGCGCGCTGAGGGGGCAGATCAGAGAGAGGGAGGGGAGGTTTCAAAGAAGGGGCTTGCACAATGGCGCCACCTAGGCGGTGCTGGCATCGGCAGGGAGCCGGCAGGCTGGCACTGGCGGCAGGTGGAAGGCTCAGACTTGGGCAAATTTTCTTATTCCTCTGTTTTGTGGTCAAAGGCTTTTAGTTGATTGGCTGAGGCCACTCAGCCCCTCCAGGACAGGTGGCTGTGCGGCCGGTGGGCTGCCTGGAGATGTTAAGCGTGTCGGGAAAGTACTTCGCAGCAGCCAGTCGCCTAGCCCAGGTCTGTAGCTGCGACCTTCAGAGCCTTTACCCGAAGCACCTGTTCACCCAGCTGTTTGTGCTGGGAAATCAGCTGGAGGAAAGCCAGCTGGGGGACCCAAAGGAGGTGCTGGCAGGCTGGAAGCCGGTGCTTTGGGGTGAGAGAGGTGAGGAGACTCTTGGGAGGGGAGACCCTGAAGTAGCAGAATCTGGATTTTTTTTGAAAGGCTCTTCACTTTCCCCAGAGAAGTGCGCTCTCTCATAAGGGTAGGGGGTGTTGTGGCGGTGGGTGGGGGGGTTGGGGGTGTAATGTATGCCACAGGGGAGACCGGGGCGCGTTTTCCTCATGGGCCAAATCACACTCTCACCCTTCACAGGACCGGTCACGTCCAAACCCCAAGACTTTCCAAGCTTCTGCTGGGCACACTGGCTCCCTCTGGGCCACATTCAAGTCTATGGGCCTGAGGCCACCCACCCAAGCGTCACCCCCTCACAAGTAATCAGGCCCTTTCCACTTCGGACTTCGTGAATAAAAGTGAAATCTCTTGCCCTTTCAGGGGCCCTTTCCCATTCTCGTCATCTTTGTGGATCTCTAACTGACAAAAGCCGGTGTGACTTCTGAGAACAGAAAAGAAAGAAATAGTGCATTCCGTCTGCAGTAGCAACTTGGGCTAATTTTGACCTGGAACAGCCTTCGTTAAACCTTGGGAAGGAGGTGGGGAAAGGCCTATCTTTTTTGCATCCGAAGAACCACAGTAGTCCAGGAGAGGTCAGCAAATAGAAACAGCTAGAAACAGAAGCAGCACTGGTGGCCAAGATACAGCCCAAAGCTACGGACTTGTACAGCTTTTTTTTTTTTTTTTAAGATTTATTTTATTTTTGCATACAAGCTGGGGTGCAGGCCAGAGGTGTGGGGCGGCGAGAGTGTTCACCAGAGAAAGAGCAGGGAGCAGAACAGGCAGATCTACTGAAATACACTGCTGAGGGGAGCAGCGGGGAGACAGGACAGGTCTGCTGCGCCATGTGGGAATCTCCCCGGCTAGGCATCGAACTCGCGCCACAGCCACTGACAGCTCCACAGTGCTGCGCTTAACCCGTTGCGCCACCAGGGAGGCCCTGGGTTCTTTTTTTTATATTTATTTATTTCTGTATATAAATGCTGGGGTGTAGGTCAGAAGTGTAGGGGCTGAGCGGATTCCCCAGAGACAGAGTGGGAAGCAGAACAGGTGGATCTACCGAAGTACACTGCTGGGGGGAGCAGAGGGCGAGGCAGGAGAGGTCTGCTGCGCCATATGGGTCAGCTCCCTGGCCGGGGGTCGAACTCATGCTGCAGTGGCTTGCGAAACTTCATAGTGCTGAGACTTCACCCTTTGTGCCACCAGGGAGGCCCCAGACTGTCCAGGTTTTAAGTGACATCCCAGGCCCCTGGGTCTGTGGCTTGGCAGTGGTGCTGGAATTCTCCTCCTCTGCAAGCATCTTGCCAAGTCACACCAAAAATATCAGTATTTTATTAAAAACTGAGATATGGTTATCTTCTTTCCAGTATTTTAACATGTTGTTCTTCCTGATGGAGGCTTGGATGAGGCTGTTCTGTCCTGGCGTGAGTGTTTCCATGTAGATAACTGAGAAAGAAGGTCCCGGGTGGAATAAATTATCAAAGAGGAAGAAGGATAGGACACTAAGAAAAGAAATCTGGCTTGGATGAAAGGAGGGAAAAGGAGGCATGCACAGCCTAACTCTGGGAAAAGGAGGTCAAGTTCAAGGGCAAGAACTGGGACTGGGGCCTGAGAACCTTCGAGTTCCTCATCCTTTCCTGTTGTCTTCCCCTTATCGTAACTTTCCTCTCCCCACCCCCTTCTAAATTTCCTCCATCAGAGACCTCTGTGAGTAGACCGAGGGCGCACACAGAGTAGGGCAACTCTCGGACTCAGAGTTGATGGAGACACAGAATAAGATGATCAATGTCACAGATGACTCCGAATCTGCCTTCTCAGCAGCAGCAGAGACCTTGGAAAGGCGCCTTCAGAACACTTTGAAAGTGAATCTCGTATTTGATATTTTAATGCAAGATATACTTCTCTGCTCACACATTGAGGATTTTTTATTTTTTCAATATTAATGACAGTATTCATAGGAGGAAAAATTACTTTAAAAACATCAAGTAGTCCATATTTCTGTATTTTATAAAGCTTTGTATCCACAACCGGATGAATGTACCCGGGCTCTCTGATACATCTGTACAATGTAACGTAATCCAACCATTCAGGGGAAGGCGGGTGGGTCTTGAAA
Organism: Scalopus aquaticus; assembly: GCA_004024925.1. Taxonomy (NCBI): domain Eukaryota; kingdom Metazoa; phylum Chordata; class Mammalia; order Eulipotyphla; family Talpidae; genus Scalopus; species Scalopus aquaticus. The sequence continues at coordinate 39,244 of PVIJ01004097.1, read as the reverse complement.
ATGCGATGCTAAGTGAAAGAAACAGATACAAAAGGCCAGAGTGTAGGATTCCACTTCTATAAAAATGTCCAGAATAGGGCCTCCCTGGTGGCGCAGGGGTTAAGTCTCAGCACTATGAAGCTATCCGCAGCCACTGCAGCACGAGTTCAATCCCCAGCCAGGGAGCTGACCCACATGGCACAGCAGACCTCTCCTGTCTTCCCGCTGCTCCCCTCAGCAGTGTACTTCAGTCCATCTGCCTGTTCTGCTCCCTGCTCTGTCTCTGGTGAATCCTCTCACCGCCCCACACTTCTGGCCTGCACCCCAGCTTGTATGCATAAATAAATAAATCTTTTTTAAAAAATGTCCAGAACAGGGAAATCCATGCAGACAGAGGGCACATTAGTAGTTGCCAGGGACGGGTGGCAATGAGGGGCTTGGGAGGTGTTGGCTAAAGGATGTCAATTTCTTTTTGGAGTGATGAAATGTTCTAAAATTAGCAATCTGTGCTCGTTTCTCAGCTCTATGAACATACTAAAAGCCTTTGAAGTATATACTTTTAAATGGGACAATCATATGATATGTGAATTATATCTCAATAAAGCTGTTACTAAAAAAATTACATATGGTATACTGGAATTCTGGAATTCTGAACGCAGATATTGCACTCACTCATAAGTGCATTTCTTCATGAACTGGGAGACTAGACTTTATAAGCACTAAGACTCCTTTAAGACAGGGGAAGCCTGAGAACTGCAGAATTTTGCTCTGGAGTAATGTTTCCAGGCTCCAGACTTGAACATCGCAAATTATTTGTGTGATTGGTTTTGCTTCAGAAATGCTAGGATTAGGCAGCCCGCCTGCCTGCCAGTGCCTGCGCAGGCGCTTCTCTTCACCCACCTTCTTTGCAAAGCAGCAGACGTGGCCGCTCCCCTGAGGCTGCCGCCTGGACTACGCAGGTCTCTCTTAACAAACCTCCCCTTTAGGGCAGCTCTTCCTGCCCGCTTGTCTGTGCAAGTGTCCTTTCCTTTCCTGGCTGGGGATCCGACTCATGCTGCAGTGACTCTGGACAGCTCCATAGTGCTGCGCTTAACCCGTTGTGCCACCAGGGAGGCCCTCCTTTCCTTTTTTAAAATAATAAACCCGCCCTTTTGGATATTGCAAAAATGCTAGGATTAGCTTGATTTACTCTCTAGTTCTGGTTATGGTGCCAGGCAACTGAGTCTTTCAAAACCTCATTTTCCTGGAAAGTGGGAATAAATAAATTGGGTCCTCCTTACAGGTTTGTTGGAAGGACCAAATGAGATGACATGAAAAAGTGAAAGAAGATGGCACTTACTAATTTTAATAGTAATAGCAGCTCTGTTTAGAGCAAATTAAGATGGTGACCCAATCTTGTAAAGATTTGAATCTTTAAATTTGGTCTTACAGGAAGTAAATATCTTATATTTATCATTGATTATTGTTACTGGAGACTCTTTATCTTTGAGATATAGCCAGATAATATGCATAATTCTTAACCTTAGCTGGGTCGAATCCCTCCATTTTTTTTTAAAGATTTATTTATTTATACATACAAGCTGGGGTGCAGGCCAGAGGTGTGGGGTGGCAAGAGGCCTCACCAGAGACAGAGCGGTGAGCAGAACAGGCAGATCAGAAATACACTGCTGAGGGGAGCAGCGGGCGAGGCAGGAGAGGTCTGCTGCGCCATGTGGGATTCTCCCCGGCTGGGCATCAAACTTGCGTCGCCGCTGCCGACAGCTCCACAGCCCAGCACTTAACCGCTGCGCCACCAGGGAGGTCCTCCACGATCATCCTTAAGCTGAGACTATTCTTCAAGCATTTTAGAAAAGCATTTGGTTTATTTGTTAAGTGTATCTTAAAGCTGAAAAGCATGAAAGAAAAAGTACTTGGCTTTCAGAACAGAGCAAAGTTTGACACAGTTACTTTTTTTTTTAACAAATAATAAATTAAAATATTTGCCTGTGTAACAAGGTTTTCCTTGAAAAGTAAAGTTTGGGCTGCTAAATGACAAATGAAAAAAATTTAAAATGGCAACAAATGAAAGTAAAATTTCTGAGGAATCTCCTGAGAAGGGGTAAACTGTAAGTCAAGGGCAGGACCTGGGTCTACACTGGCTCATTTAGTCACGTCTGAGAGTTTAATTAGCCCAGGGTGTCAGAGAGGTTTCTCTGAATTTAACAGTTTTTTTCTACATTTATGCAAGGTTCCATGATGTCAATCCAGAATTAAATGAAGTTATAGTTGCATTAATCATAATGTATTAGTTGGGAAACTTTTCTTTGCAAATGACAGAACTGCAAACAGTTTTAAGCACAAAAGAAAATGTACTGATCTATGGCATTGAAAAATCTAGCATGGTGCTATCTTTCCAGGCCTGATTAACTCAGGATATTCAGATTACTACGTTTTTTTTCTTCTAAGATTTATCTATTTATGCATACAAGAACTGGGGTGCAAGCCAGAGGTGTGGGGTGGTGAGAGGTCTCACCCGAGACGGAGCGGGGAGCAGAACAGGCAGAGCCACCAAAGTACACTGCTGAAGGGAGCAGCGGGCGAGGCAGGAGAGGTCTGCTGCGCCAAGTGGGTCATCTCCCTGGTCGGGGATCTAACTCTTGCTGCAGTGGCTGTGGATAGCTTCATAGTGCTGAGACTTAACCCCTGCACCACCAGAGAGGCCCCAGATTACTACTTAGATTGCCTTCATTTCATTCTCAGGCTGGCTCTTCGCAGCCCAGGCTTACTTCATCCTTGTAACTAACAGTCCCAGCAAAGAGTCTCCCTTCCACTGCTTCCAGGAAGCCCTGGGGTCATGTTTCATTTGTTTCAACCTGTTACAGTGGATAGGGGGACAGAATGCATGGAGGTGCTGTGCTTGGGTCACCTTCCCACCCTGGAACGGGACTTCCTGGCCATCGTGTGTGCAGCATGTGGATTTAGAGTGGGGTAGGGGAGATTCTCCATAGGAACATGGGAGTCGCTGGATGTTAGGCACACAGAAAGGACAAACAAAAGCAAAGAACCTAGCACAGTGTGAAACTCCATATGGCCCTTTTATAGTATTGATACATGGCAACCCCACTGTGAAGTAGGGTGGCCTGACTGGGTCCTCACCAGTGCGCTTAAAAGGGACTTATAATGAGACTCAACTGCAGGCACATGTGAAAAGGGGTAATGAAGGGTTTATTTACAAATGGGGAAATGAAGAAATGAATAACTCAGGGAGAAAGAGAGAGAGATAAAATTGGTGAATGCATCCTACCAGTTTTGCTGAGCTGGAACCCCAATAGCACACTGAAAGCTGGCAAAAAAACCAAGGCCCCCCAAGGCCCACATGTCTGGTTATACACCAAACCTGGCTGCATAACTCCACCCTCAGTTCCCAGCCATCCTCCCTTCGGTGGTGATGGCATTATGGGATTTGTAGTCCTTGGTGTCTTGGATCTTTTTGGTCTGTGGTGGGGGTGGGGCCCATAAAACCTGTTTGTGGAGTTTGCTCAGGACTTCCACTTCCCCCAACACTATGACCATAGCTCATCTGTACACACTGAAAGGTGGCTTTTATTCTTATTCTACAAATGAGTTTTCTTTGGT
>PVIJ01004097.1:0-35550 GCA_004024925.1 Scalopus aquaticus | reverse complement strand
GAAGATAGTGTTTAATAAGACTTTTCTCCCATCTTCAAGAACCTCAGAACCTTTGTAGATGACAGACCTACAAGCAGTTACAACCCATGATGAGAATCAAATGAGGGAGGTAGGACAAAGGGATATGAGAAAAGGTGTTTGGCTCAGGGAAGAGGTAATGATTTTTAATGACTGCATAATTAACCATACCAGGGAAGACACAGGAGTGCATATAAACCCAGCCCCTCTATCAGTCTGTCTGTCTACCTATCTACCTACGTACCTCCCTCCCTATCATCTATCACCTAGGAATGTGTGTATCATCTATGTATGTGTAACTATCATCTGTCATCATCATCATCACATTATCATCTATTTATTCAGTGTTTCTTCCAACATTTTTTCAGTGCTTTTAGATGGTATGTAGTTGAAGTTATACTGCATCTTCATTTTGTACACAGATAACCCAATCAACAAAAGATCATGAATATTTTCTCATGTTTTTGAAGATTCTTCAAGAATATCATTTTTTAAAATAGGGAAGGGATTATGCTCAGTAACATAAGCCAGAAAGAGGGCCTCCCTGGTGGCGCAACAGGTTAAGTCTCAGCCTATGAAGCTATTACTGCAGCACGAGTTCGATCCCCAGCCAGGGAGCTTCCCACATGGCGCAGCAGAGCTCCTCTGCCTCCCCACTGCTTCCCTCAGCAGTGTATTTCAGTAGATCTGCCTTTTGTGCTCCCCACTCTGTCTCTGGTGAATCCTCTCACCCCCCCAAACACCTCTGGCCTACACCCCAGTTCTTGTATGCATAAATAAAATTTTTTAAACAAAGAAATGAGCCAGAAAGAAAAAGAAAAATACTGGATGGTTTCACTTATAGGAAGAATGTAGGGGAACCAAATAAGGGATCAGGAAAAAATAGAATAAATTTTAAAAAATTTACAGGCAACTATTAATCAGAGACATTCTGCAGGGGAGGGGGAGGGAGAGGGATAAAAAACCAGGGCAGGAAGAGCACAAGGGACTATGGGGATGGGGCACCGGTGAATTGGTGGTGGGAATTTTACAGGGACTATACCTGAGAGGAGAAAGTATACTTTGTACAAAAATGAACAACGATGTAAAATATATATAAAATAAAAAAATAGACTTTATTTTTAAATGAATGTAGATTTATAAGCAGTTGTAAGAAGTAACACAGAGAACTCTCATGTCCCCTTTTCCTAGTTTCCCCCACTGGTAACATCCTGCAAGCTCTATGCAATAACACGACCAGGATAGTGACGCTGATATGACCAACTCGAGAACAGTTCCATTACCACAAGGGAATATTTTAAGTCGCTGCTTAATAATCCATTTTACAGACGTATCGCAGTTTATTAATCCCGTCATTGTTCGACATGTAGCTGGTTTCCAGTATGGGATTTAAAAAAATAATGTAGAAAACATCCTTGTATAGACATCTTTCACAAAATCTCTAATTTGGGGAAAATTCCTCAAAGGAGATAGGCTGAGTCAAAGGATCTGTACATTTTAAGGTTCTTGATACTGATTGCCAAATTGCTTTCCAGAAAGATTGTACCGGTTTACACTCCTGCAGGGCATGAAAGTGCTTGGCTCGCTACAGTAACCAGGGTTGAGTATTGGGAATGTCTTGGCCATTTTGATGAGTGAAAAATGCTATCTTGGGATTTCAGGGGTTTATTGGTATAATTACTGAAGACATATATGTATATATAATTAAAAATGTTTTTTCCTGAGTTACCCATTCCTATCTTTTGACCATTTCCATCGCATTTTCTTATTAATTTACTTACAAATACTTTTTATACATTAAGGATATTATTTTTAACAGCTTTTTGAGATAAATTAAAATACCATACTTTTTACCTGCTTAAACTATACAACTCCATGGCCTTTAGTAGATTCAGAGTTGAGCATCTATCAGCACAATCAAATGTTAGAACATTTCATTACACTAAAAAGGAATTCTAATCCCTTTAACCATTATTGCCAACCCCTCCACCCTCCCCACTTCCTGGCAAACAGTATCCTACCCACGATCTCTCTGGATTTGCCTACTCTGGACACTTCTTGTAAATGGAACCATATGATATGTGCTGTTTTGTGACTGGCTTCTTTCACTCAAGTATATTGTTTTCGAGGTTCATGTATGTCGTAGCAGGTATCAAACTTCCATTTGTTTTTAAAGGCAAATAATAGTACATTATATGGAGGTACTACCTTTTGTTTACCCCCTTCATCTGTTGAGGGATATTTTAGTTTCACCCTTTGGCTATGATGAATAATTCTGTTAGGAACATTTGTGAACAAGTCTCCACGTGGACACATTTTCATTCCCCTTGGCTGGATACCTGGTGTGGGATGGCTGGGTTAGAGGGCAATTCTACACTGAATTTTTTGAAGAACTGCCAGGCTGTTTTCTACAGTTATCTGTAGAAATTTTACACTCCCATCAACAATGAATGAGGGTTCCATTTTCTCTACATTTTTGCCAGCAGTTGTATTGTTTGTCTTTTGAACAATAACCATCCCAGTGAGTGCGACATCGTATCACATTGTGGTTTTGACCCAATTTCCCTGATGGCCTATGATATTGAACATCTCTCCATGTACTTCTTGACAATTTGTATGTCTTCTTTGTTTTTTTTTTAAAGATTGGTTTATTTATGCACACAAGCTGGGGTGTAGGCCAGAGGTGTGTGTGTGTGTGTGTGTGTGTGTGTGTGTGTGTGTGTGTGAGAGGGAGAGAGAGAGAGAGAGAGAGAGAGAGAGACAGAGTGGGGAGCAGAACAGGCAGGTTGACTGAAATACACTGCTGAGGGGGGCAGGGGTGAGACAGGAGAGGTCTGCTGCGCCATGTGGGTCAGCTCCCTGGCTGGGGATGGAACTCCGTGCTGCAGTGGCTGCGGATAGCTTCGTAGTGCTGAGACGTGACCTCTTGCACCACCAGAGAGGCCCTGTGTATCTTCTTTGGAGAAATGTCTGTTCAAATCCATTGTCCATTTTACATTGGGTTATTTGTCCTTTTACCTTTAGAGTTGTAAGTTCTTTATATATTCTGGACACTAGATGCTTCTCAGATGTATGATTTCCAAAATTTGTTTCCTATTCTGTGTCTTTTAATTTTCCTGATAGTGTCCTTTGAAGCACAACTAAAAGAATCATTTTATAATATCCAGTTTATCTAGGTTTTCTTTTGTTACCAGGGCTTTTGTTGTGATATTGAAGAAACTGCTGCCTAATTCAATTTATGCCTTTCTTTTCTTCTCATAGTTTTGCCATCTTTTACTATTATCTTTAGGTTATTGATGTACTTTGACAATTTTTGATTTTGTTATGGCTTCTCTTGGTCCCTTGAATGGTATCATTCTTTAGATATTATTTCTTTTACAAATAACTTCCCATTTGTGGTTCAACTGTCTTTTTTATAATCATAAATGTTTTAAATTTTTATGGCAAATTTATTGATGATTTTCCTTTTTGATTTTTCTATTGCTCTGGCATTTAGAAATTTCTTTTTTCATTATCTATTCTATTTATTTCCTCTTCAAACAAGTTGAGTTGCAAAATGGAGGGAGTTTAGGAGAATTATGTGCAATAAAGCAAGTCAGAATGAGAAAAACAAATACTGGACATTTACATAGCAGACAATTGGAGAATGTAAAATACTTTTAAAAATCAGTGGACATCAGTAAACACTGTGAGAGCTCGAGGTTAAGAGTGAGGAGGGGAAGAAAGGGACAAGGAAACACAAGGAATGGTGGTGAGAAAAACCAAAACAAACCAAAATACCCCACAAAGTATTCATAAGCCTTCTGAGTTCACAGTGGGCATTCAAGAAAACTCCTGCTTCCAATTTTATTTTAAAAATATTGAGTTGCAAATATCACAATTGCTCATTGTAAAAAAATTAACATAATAACTTATAAAGCAAAAAGCTAGTTTCTCAATAAACGAGTGATTGCTAATTTCACTCTGGAGATCAGCGCTCTCAGTATTTTCCATTTATATGCATATGTACTGAGTTTAAAAAGTGGGATCAAACTATATTGTTTTAAATTTAATTTTTTTCACATCTTTCCATACTCAATATCACAGAGCATCCTTCCATATGTGGAGAAATCGCATCCTTTTTTTCTTATTATGCTACACTGACGAAAGCCTTCACCCCACGATTACAAAAATCTCCTATAGTCATCTAGTACTTTTCTAGCCTGCTTTTCATTTGTGTCTTATTTATTGATAACAGAATTAAGTTGTTAAATTGAAATAGAGTTGTTGTAAAAGAACAACAGCTATAGCATAGGTGATGTTCTGTTGTCATCCTGTCCACAGCCGAGGACACAATTGTAAGTGCTTGCGCCTCTCCCTTCTGCGCATCTTCGGAGAGAGGTGGGTAAACATTCAGCCTGTTGACACAACCAGAGCTTAAGCTGGCTAAAGGGAGAGGGAGAGAGAGAGAGAGAGAGAGAGAGAGAGAGAGAGAGAGAGAGAGAGAGAGAGAGAGAGAGAGAGAGAGAGAGAGAGTGTGTGTGTGTGTGTGTGTGTGTCCCACTTCTCATTCTCCCCTTTTGTACTTGCCTGCACCCATTCTCCTCGTGTACAAATCGGTGATCCTCAGTGTTTAAAAGATTCACTGGAATGATTGGCCTGTATAACATCAGACCACTCTGGGGCCAGGACATTTTGAAAAGGATCAGGATAAAAGAAAGAAGTGGCACTTGCAACCCCCTTAAAGAGTGCTAGCACTGGGCCCGAGTTGGGGCGATTCCCTCCGGCACCCACTGGGTTCCGGAGCTGCAGTTTTCCTGCTGACCCTCCTGGACCCCTGCTCACGCCTTCCCTTCCAGGTAAGGCGAACCCCTTCTTTCTCTGGCCCTTTGGGGAAAGGACAATGCTTCAACTCTCTGTATCCCACTTGGGTTCTTTAAGGGGTCCGCCCCCTTCGGCTTTCCGTTTTCAAGAGCTCTTTTAAGGCGTCAAGAGTCCCAAGACCCCGAGGGATGGCAACCTAGGTGTCCGTACAGGGGGCTCCCTGGGATCCTAGCGCTTAACAATCGGGGGCCTGGCGGGGGAGGGTGGGCACGGGACCCAGCCTCCGCAGGTGGTCGGGGGTGTGTGGGGGGCGCGCGCCGTGGCGTTGGGGGCGGGGAGGTCGGCTTCCCGCTTCAGCGCTGACCCTTTCGGCCTCACCCCTCAGGGCGCCGGCCAGCCCAGTGCGCGCACGAGCCCCTCCCCGGGGCCCGTCCTCGCCCGGGCGCCCGCGGGACGCGCCGAGCTGCCCCGGGAGTGCGAGGCCCGCGGTCTCCTCCCCCTCGTGTGCGGGCCGGCACTGCCTCCCCGCCCGCGACAAAGGGCGTCTCCGCAGGGGTCCTCCCGCGGGCTCCTCGGCCCTCCCCCGCTCCCCGCCCCCTCCCCTCCTCCAGGAAGCGGGGCGGGGGCGAGAGTGCGCTCCCGGAGGAGTGGCCCTCGCGGCGCGGGCAGCCAGAGCGCTCCAGGGGCGCCCCAAACTCCGCGCAAGTTCCGGGGTCCGGCTCGCGGCCCGAGCGGGGCTGCGCGGTGCGGCGGCCGCGGAGGTAGCGGTCCGGGCCGGCGCCCGCGGAGGATGGCGGCGGCGGGCTCGCTCCCGCTGGCCGCCGGGCACGTGGCCCGGGTCTCCTCGGCGCGGCGGCCCCCGGCGCGCGGCGGCCGAGCCCCGCGCCTGCCCCTGAGCCCGGACGGCTGCTCGTTCGCGCCGGTCGCCCAAGCCGTCCCGCTGCAGGTGGACATGGCCATGGCCCTGCAGCGCGTGCGGCTTTCCGAGAAGTACGGCAGGAGCTACCTGTGCCTGCTCCAGGCGGTCTTCGTGGCGGGTAAGCGCCCTCCCGGCGCGCTCCGGACCCCGGCCCGCTGCGGCGGCGCCCGGGGCGGAGCGTGAGAAAGTGAGAGGCGCGGGGAGCGCTGCCCGCCGGCGCCGGTCTGGGCCCGCTGCGCGCCTCCCCGCTCCCGGTGTGCCCGGAGCCGTGGGACAGACGGCCTGGGCGCCTCCGCAGGCGGGGGCGCGAAGCCAGCCCCCCGGGGCGCCCCTCTCGGGAGGCTCCCAGGTGGCTGGGAACGCGGGGGGCGGGGGCCCGCACTCGGAGGAGCTGGAGGGGCCCCGCCGCGGCGAGGGGCGCTCGCGCCCAGACCGGTGCATCTTTGCAGCTTGGCCCACGCGCCTCCCGCGCCCCGGCTCTTCACCGCGAAGGCAGAGGGTTGGCTTTGTGGAGCAGGACAAACGAACAGCAAACGAAGCCCACAAACTCCGCAAACCTTCTCCGGCGCTGTCGCCCCTTGGGCACCGGGCAGGGGCGGCGGATGGGGTCCGTCGCCAGCCGTGGTGCGCACGCGTGGTCCCGGCCGGAGGCGCCAAGCTTTGCGGAGGGTGCCGCGGGCGAGGGGCAGGAAGCCCGGGGGCTCCGAGACCTTCCAAAGTGACCCTGCGGACCCAGGCGCCGGGCACCCCGGGAGCGGGTGCTCCTCTGAGCCCTGAAGTTCAGCCGGGGCTTTGCAGACTAGTCCGCGAGGCCCCGAAGTGCACGGCCCCTCTCCCTCCGCTCCTATTGTAGTTTTGGCTCAGCCAGTGCTTGGTGTTGCAGGGAGTTTGGGCCGCCCCCCAAATAGAACTAGATGGCACATTCTCGAAAATCGGTAGCCAGGACGCACGTCCCAAATCGCCCTCCTGATTCCGGGCTCTCCATGGAGCGGGCGGCGGCGATGCAGCCCCCGTTAGGTGCAGCGAGCGAGGCCAGGCTGCAGGCCCGGCGTTTTCAGCAGGTGCAGCTAGGTCTGACCCGTTTTGCGTTGCAGGTGGTTAGAAGTGTTTTCTCAGAAATCATTAAGGGGAGGGTGGTGAGAAGGCACACACTTTTACAAGTCTTAAGCGATTGAAGTGGGTTTTTTTATTGTATTTTTTTTTATTGAGGTGATGTTGGCTTACAACGCCTCCTCAGCTGTATGTCACCGTACCCTCCTCCCAAGCACCCTGCTTCCTCCACTTGTCCACTGGGCCCCTCTGCCCTTTGCTCCCTCTTCTCCCCTCTGCCCCTCAGGGAGCCTCATTTCTGCAGTCAGATTTCTAAGGTTGGTTTTAGTTTTGTCCGTTCCTTTGCTTTGTTTCGCTGTAGTCCATGTATGAGTGAAACCATCTGGGATTTGTCTTAGTTTTTCTGACTTATGAAGTGGTTTTTGATGCTGCAATAGCAAACTCACTGACACCTGTGCCGCATGGGGAAAGTACTTTGTGTTTTCTCTCCACTGACCACCCCCTATCTTTCATCTTCCTGGGAGTTAAAAAAAAAAAAAAAATCTCCCCAGGAGAAATGGCTGATGCATTTGAAGGATTAGGCTGTGAAATAGAAGTCGACCTTTCTATGGTGTGTGATTTCTCCTGTTGCTTGACTTTTTTTTTTTAGTAGCATACAGCTATAAAGTAATTGTTTTCAGATTTCTTGGTAGTAACATTTAATGGAGGAATAGATTTTTATAGTAGCGCTATGTTTCTTCCTCTGGCTTTGAACACGGCTACATATTGCCCAGACCAGACCGGGTGAGTGTGTCTTTACAGTGTATCACAGCGTATAAGTGACACCAGTTACTGTGCTGTGTTTTATATGCTTTTGCGCTCCTTTTTTTGTCCTTTAGCATTTTTAGCAGTACCCTCCACCCTGGCATGGGCGAACAGAATGTCCTGGCAGTGGTCTGCCTGAGCTCCGAACTCAGAAGACACACAGTGGAGTACAGTTGTTTTACATGTGACGAGGATTTCAGGTGTTTACTAAAGCTTTTCATGTGGTCAGCCGCGTTCTGAAAGATTACTTCAATAATGACCTTTTCTAGGCTGTTCACCAATGTGTTCCTGATCTAGACTTTGGGGAGATGCTGATGCAAGTGTTGAATCTTCAGGGATGTTTCAGAAAATATCCAGGTGTACTGAGGATGGGGATGGAGGGTGGCGGGATAGGTAGGGACAGGGATATTCTAGGCAAAGGAAATAGGGGTGCAAAAACAAGCAGAAAGGGGATAGCATAAGTAGCTGTGGGGCATTTTTGGGTTGGCAATGACCGGAGTGTACAATAGGAAGTCCAGGAGAGAGACATTCGGAGGAGTTGGGGGTGGGGGTGGTGGAGTGGAGCAGGCAGAGAGCTGGGAAGGCTGTTTGTAAGATAGCCGGGCACCTCTGGGGTGCTGTAAGCAGAGGAGCAGAGCCGGGCAGCTGCCCATGGTTGTGCAGGTCACTCACTGCAGAAACCTTTGGGGCTTCCGTCTACCCGGCAGCAGCCAGGATGATGCTTTTGCTGCGGTTGCACAGTGGCTGGTGGGCACTGCCATGGACGTGGGGCGCCTGGGTTTTACAAAGAGCTGTGGGGGGCGGGTGTGAAGGGCACCGTGAGTGAGTGTGGAGTGGGAAGCGGGGCGGAAGACTGGAAGTTTGGGGTCAGTTAGAAAACAACCTGAGAGAGCTGGGCAAGTCTCAGAGAAGAGTAATGGAGGCCGTTCCGGGGGTGGGGAGAAGAGAGGCTTGAGAGCAGTTGAGAGAAAGAAGCTAGAAATGATATGACATGGAGACTAGTTGCGAGGTGTGGGGGACAGGAGAAGAGCAGGTTGACCCCAGGCTTCTGGTTAGGGTGACTGGGTGCCAAGAGATACCCCAAAGGCAGGGTTTGGAAAAGCGGTTCAGTTCTGGATATGCAATTTCTGTGGGACATTCAGAGGGAGCTGACCAGTGTGTCAAGAGCCAGCCGGAAGGCACCCTTATTTCTTCCTCATGGCCCCCCGCTATACCCTGCCCAGCACTGAGCTTCTGTCCTTAAACCTGCTTATCTGCGGGCCACCCCGTAGCTCGGAGAGCTTAGCACAGGAGTAGCCTCACAAGTATTATAAACTTAGCTTTTCGACTTGACCATCAATAAAGGTTCCCCCCCCAGTTTTCTTAACTCATGATAAGAAAAAGGAAAGAAGAAAACCGTTTTTTGTATTCCGCGCAGGACAAAAGAAGGCAAACCCCACTGAGCTGCAGTAACCCCTGATAATTCAGATACATCGCTGTGAAAACCTGGTCACTACAAATTTGATTCTGAGAGGCAGATGGGTACATCCCGACAAAAGTGAATTATTCCAGGTCCACTGCAGAGCCCCAGAGTCGTATTCCCCCCCAGGACTGGTCGCCCCATCCGGCAGCTCTGGGCTGAGTTTGTTCCATGTGATTGATTTTTCTGGGTAACTGACAGTTCAGCGCTTTTCAGTGCTTGAGTTTTTTTCTCCGCAAATCTCTAGCCATTTTGGATGGCAAGCTTTTCAAAAAGATTTTTTACCTTTCTGACTCCTGAACCTGGAAATAATCGCATCCTTTCCTGCTGACTCACGGTTGGCCTTCTAACATCATTAGTTGTGTTAATGTCCTGTGGGCAGCTTGCTCCACGGCTCCCGAACTGTCAGGGCTGTTTGTCCCTTCACTTGGGCACAGATTGTTCTGCCTCTTCCTTTGTAAAGCCTGTTCCGCTAATCTAATCTTTCCATATATCCCCTCTCTGTTAGCTGGCATTTCTTGCTGTTGTTAATTTAATCAATTCCTGCTAACTAGCTGTTACTGCCTGGTCCTCTGTGCCTCTTCCTCCGTTGCTCCTTCTTGATATTTTTTTCTCAGCTAGGAAACGAGATACCGAACCTGCCAGAACTAGCTGCAAACTGTGAGTAAAGTCTGGCTCTCAGTCTGAAGAGTATGGCTGTGGGATGTCTGTGTCTACTGACATATGAATTTGACTACCTAGAACCTTTGATATCTGTCACAGTGACATAAAAGCTTTCGATTTTCTTTCTAGTTCTTGGTTATGTTCTGGAGGGCTGGTGCTGTTCAGTCAGTTCTCAGCAAGACCTGTGTTCACCTGTAAGTTGAGGTACTACGGACTGAGTTGACAATATTTTACTTCCTAGTTAAAACAGCCAGCCAGCAAGCCAGCCAGCAAGTGGGGAGCAAGTGCTCTGAATTTATCAGAAAGGCAAGATGCATTTCATCAGTTGTGGCACTTCCGTCTTAGAAGTTGCCTGAGAGGACTGAGAGCCAGAGTCCTCGCTGATGATGTACACCTTGCCTGCCCTGGGGCAGAAGCAGTCAGCCTCTCGGGTGGGGCCAATCCCTTTCTATGCAGATTTAGGCCTTGGACTGAGGCAGGAGCAGTCTCCCTGGCCAAGACAATAGACAGCGCGGCCCCAGGCCACATCCGCAGCAGCCCTTTATTTTCCACACAAACCCTCCCTTCACTACTTGTCTCACAAGTGTAAGGCGCCCACTGACCTCTCTGGCACCTTTCAGCACTGGGAAGGTGACTGAGCAAAGAGCTAAAGGAGGTGAGGAAGTGAGTGGTTTCATTAGCATGTGACCCAGGGGCACCCAGGAACCCCGAAGTTCTCAGGTGGGAGGTAGCCATCCATGAGCACAAAGGAAAAGCAGACTCTGAGCACTGAGGAAGGCTATTTTTTTTTTTAAAGATTTATGCATACAAGCTGGGGGTATAGGTCAGAGCCGTGGGGTGGCGAGAGGTTCACCAGAGACAGAGTGGGGAGCAGAACAGGCAGATAGACCGAAGTACACTGCTGAGGGGAGCAGCGGGCGAGGCAGCAGAGGTCTGCCGCACCATATGGGATCCTCCCCGGCTGGGCGTCCAACGCGCATCATGTGCTGCCGACAGCTCCACAGCGCAGCGCTCAACCGCTGCGCCACCAGGGAGGCCCGCTTTACTGTATTTATTACCCAGTCTCTTCATGCTGTTTATCTAGGCTTTCCACCCATCTCTTTGGAATTATAAATCATGCTGGTATGAACATCCTTGAGAAGAAACTAATTTTGTGGGAGGTCTGCTGCGCCATGTGGGAATCTCCCCTGCTGGGCGTAGAACTCATGTCGCTGCTGGCAACAGCTCCACAGCGCAGCGCTTAACTGCTGCACCAACCCGGGAGGCCCCCAGGGGAAGTATATTGTTACTAATAAGAGTTTCCCCCACAACACCCCAAATTACCCATCCCCTCGTGGGCAGATGTCCAGCCAAACAGGGTTGGCCCAGAGGGGGCCACTGAGGCCCAGAAGCTTGCCACAAGTCTAAGGCACTTTTGGCGGGGACCCCTAGGAAGAGGAGCCTGCTGTGGTCATCAGCCTCCCATGTGCCTCCCCATGTGTCACTGCCAGCAGTACCAGAGTTCAAGTTGGGCCTAGGTCTAGAGCCCTCTCCTTTCTCCTTCCCATGTGCCTTCCCTGTTAAGTAGCTTCACCTGGCCGCTCAGCTCCACCCTTAGGTAGGTAGGAAGCCCTGGGGGGGCGTGTTTGGATGGTGCATGTCAAGGCTCTCAGATGAGACAGTGCTGCCAAGCTCAGGGAATAGGAAAGGCCCTTTGTGGCTGAGGTAGTGTGAATTTGTGCCCGTGGATGCATGCGATGAAGCCAGAGTGCTAACAGGGGTGCATGGGAGGGCTGGGTAAGGACTTTAGCTTTTACCCGGAACCTGATGAGGCGCCACTGGAAACGTCAGCAGAGGAGTGACTCATCTTTTGTTCTTTCTTTTGACTGAGGTAGCAGTAGTTTGCTGTATAATTTCTCACCCCAGCACCTTGTATTTCACACCATATCCACCACCAGTTATTCCTCCCTGCCTCCTTCCCTTCTGTTGGGAGGGGAATTTTGTTGGCAGAATCTATAGGTTTGTTTTTGTTGTGTTTGTTTTAGTGTTTTTGTCTATATTTCACAAATGAGTGACACTATTCCGTATTTGTCTTTTTCCTTCTGACTTACTTCCCTCAGTATAATCTCCAGTTCCCTTCATATTGTCACAAATGGCAAGGTTTCGTCCTTTTTATGGCTGAGTAATATTCCATGGAGTATCTTTATCCGCTGGCCTGTCATTGGACACTTGAGTTGTTTCCATGTCTTGGCTGTAGTGAACAGTACTGCAGTGAAGCTAGGGGTATGTTTGTCTTTATAAACGATTGTTATCATATTCTTCAGGCAAATACCTAGAAATGGGATTACTAGGTGTTGTGCCAGCTTGGCACCAGGGCAGGTTCCCTATGATTCAGGCAGATGGTTAAAGAAGACTCCTGGAGCCCTCGGTGGCTTTTGCAGGCTTTTAATGATCTTTTGTAGTGAGGTAACCAGGTACAGGACAGGCAAGGGGGCCGGGGGGCCAGGAGGCTGACAGGCCTCCTAGCCCCCCACAAATCTTCACTTTCTCTGGGATCTCTGCTGCTGCTGCCACTTCTACTTCTTCCACCACTTTTGTCACGCTCCCGTGCTGCTGCACCCCTCCTGGCGAGCTCCTGCTCCTTCTGTGCGTCTGTGACGCCGCCCTTATATAGCCTTGGCCTCCAGGCCCAGGTGCGCCCACTTAGGCACGCACACGCCACCACGAGGCACGCGTGAAAAGCTGCAGGTGTCCATCGTTAAATCTAATGGTAGGGCGGGCAGTCCTGATACCGCCTTTGACCCTGCCCGAGGTCATATGGTAGTCCTATTTTTAGTTTTTTTATGAACTGCAGGAACTTATTTTCTCACCAACACTGCACAAGGGTTTCTTTTTCTCCACATCCTCACTGCACTTCCTGTTTCTTGACTTTTTGATAATAGCCATGCTAACGAGTGTGAGGTGAAATCTCATTGTGATTTTGATTTGCATTTCCCTCGTGACAGTTCATGCCTTATGTTTTCACAGCATCCTTCTGGATGCTGTGTGGAGAACGTGCTTAAAATGAAAGCAAGGAGACCAATTAGGAAGTTACTGGTATTGATGATGGTGGTTTGAACCAGAAAGAATAATGAAGGTGAGCAGTGGTCAGATTCTGGGTGTATTTTTTTTTAAAGATTTATTTATACAAGCTGGGGTACAGGCCAGAGGCGTGGGGCGGCGAGAGGGTTCACCAGAGACAGAGCGGGGAGCAGAACAGGCAGATCAGAAATACACTGCTGAGGGGAGCAGCGGGTGAGGCAGGAGAGGTCTGCCGCACTACATGGGATTCTCCCGGCCGGACGTCGAACCCGTATCGCGCGCTGCCAACAGCTCCACAGCGCAGCTCTCAACCGCTGCGCCACCAGGGAGGCCCAGATTCTGGGTGTATTTTGAAGAGCCAAAAGGATTTGCTAATGGTTTGGATAGATGGGGTATGAGAAAAAGGGAGGCAGCAGGGTGAGTCTAAGAGTTTTGTGCTGTGGGTGGCAGGAATTGTCATCGGTGGAGTAGGTTTGGAGGGGAAATCATGAGCGTCACAAGTCTGATTTGAGACCTGCCAACTTTGAGGTACCAGTTACATTCCCGCATGGAGATGTTGAGTAGGCAATTGACTATAGGAATGCAGCATTCAAGGGGCTGGCAAGGTAAATTTGGGAGTCATCGCCCTTGTAAGGTGGTGTTTAAAATCTGGAGGAGTGGGTGTAGTTAGCAAAGAGACCAGTCAGACGAGACAGCACTTGTGTCCACCGCTGCAGACTTGTGGATCTCTCCTCAACACAACATCTATGTGAAGAGTAAGAAAAGCACACAGTGGAAGTGGTGCTCCAAAGAGACAAGTCATTTCTGTATTTTGTTGTTCAAATGTCTGCGCTGGCAGATGTGCTCACGGGTCACCGTGACTCCTGTTTCTTCGCTCAGAGCCTGGAACCAACGCAATCTGTGCCTGGAAGAGATCTATGTTTAAAGCTCTTCAGAGAAGGAATTTACAACGTGAATGTTAAGTGCTCCTTCTTTCCGGGTACAAGAAGCCTGTAGTTGAGTCATTTGCGGTTGAGATTCAAGCTGCAGTTGAGTCCCTCTCCATGTTATTTGTTCATTAGAAATACTCAGCGGCCACTGTGACTTGCCAGTCAAGAAGACCCAGCATTTCATTTTCCTGTCATTTTCAGTACATAATATGATTTTCTCTATTTTATTGGAAATATTTCAATGGAAACCAGATTTTAGTGGCAAAACCAAAGGCTGATGGTGAATTGGAAAGAGGGTCATTTTACACTGAGAATAAAGTTTGGGATTTATAAGAGAGTCGAATTAGCAAACAGTGACTTTTTAATATCGAAATTTACTCTTAAAGGTAGATTGTCTTCTCCCTGTTTCTCTTTAAAATATTTAATAATGGTATTGTCGCCTGTGCCATGAAGAAGTCAGCTGTTCACCCCGCAGAAGCTGGGAAAGCAGACCTTTTAGCAGCAATTATAATTTACATATGTGTGTTCTGTTTCTGGGGAATTATGAGCCAGCAATACAGACGTATGCCTGCTGTGTTTTTATTTTTTAATTTTACTGTGTTTTAGTGAGGTGATGTGGGTTCACAGCACTCTGATTTATGGGTACAGGTTCACACCTCTGCAGATGTATGTTACCACCCCACACCCACCACAAAGCGCCCATCATAGTCCATTGGGCCTGTTCCCCCTTTTATCCCAATCACTCCTTCTGCAGTCAAAATCTGCAGTCAAATTTGTAGGGTTGGTTTTGGTTTAGTTATGTCTGTTCCATTGTTTTGTTTCTTTATATTCCACACAGGGGTGAAACAGTCCAGTCGTATCTTTCTCCTTCTGACTTATTTCACTGAACAACACCTTCTAGGTGCATCCATGGTGCCACAGGCTCCAAGAGTAAGTTTTTTGGAGCTGAGTTGTGTTCCACTGTATATATGCTCCACATCTTTATCCAGTCTTCTGTCCTTGGGTACTTAGTTTGTTTCCAGATCTTGCCTGTTGTAAATAGTCCTGCAGTAAACACGGGGGTGCACAGATCTCTTTGAATTCATGTTTTTGTATTTTGGGGGTAAATACTCAGAAGGGGGATAACTAGATCCTATGGAATTTCTTTTTTTTTTTTTTTATTTATACATACAAGCTGGGGTACAAGCCAGAGCTGTGGGGCGGCGAGCGGGTTCACCAGAGACAGAGCGGGGAGCAGAACAGGCAGATCAGAAATACACTGCTGAGGGGAGCAGCGGGCGAGGCAGGAGAGGTCTGCCACACCATGTGGGATTCTCCCCGGCCGGGCGTCGAACTCGCGTCACCGCTGCCGACAGTTCCACAGCGCAGCGCTTAACCGCTGCGCCACCAGGGAGGCCCGATCCTATGGAATTTCTATTTTTAATTTTTTGAGGATTTTCCACACTGCTTTCCATATTCCTACCAAGGGTGTACAGAGTTCCCTTCTCTCCATAGCCTCTCCAGCACTCCTTGTTTCTTGTCTTTTGGATATAGCCATTCTCACAGGTGGTTGACAACTCATTGTGGTGTTTTTTAAAAAGATTTGTTTATGCATACAAGAGCTGGGGTGTAGGCCAGAGGTGTGTGTATGTGTGGAGGGGAGGGATGAGAGGATTCCCCAGAGACAGAGCGGGGAGCAGAACAGGCAGCTCTACTGAAGTACACTGCTGAGGGGAGCAGTGGGCGAGGCAGGAGAGGTCTGCTGCGCCATGTGGGAAGCTCCCTGGCCAGGGATTGAACTCATACTGCAGTGGCTGCAGATAGCTTCATAGTGCTGAGACTTAACCCGTTGTGCCACCAGGGACGCCCTGCCCAGCTTTAAATTGGGTTGGTTTTTTTTTGTTGTTGTTGTTGAGTTTTTGGGTTTTTGGTATATTTTAGGTAGTAAGCCTTTGTCAGGTGTATGATGTGCAGATGCCTTCTGATCAGTAGTTGCTTTTTCATTTTAATGCACGTTTCTTTTGTTGTGCAACTTTTTAGTTTGATGTAGTCCCATTTGCTTATTTTTGCTTTTGTTTCCCTGGTCTTTGGAGTAAGACCATTGTCAAGAACTGAATTCCTAACTCTTCTATGTCTTTCATGGCTTTAGGTCTTATGCAAGTTTTTGTGTGGACATTTGTTTTCATTTCTCTTGAGTATATATCTAGGAGTGGAATTGCTACGTTGCTGAGTAACTGTATGTTTAATCCTTTGAGGAGTTCCCACACTGTTTTCCAAAGCATTGAGACCGTTTTCCAGTACCCTCATCATTGTATGAAAGTTTCAAAAGATACAGATCTTTCCAAGATTTGTTAATCTCTTTTTGATTCCGGTTATCTTAGTGGGTGATTTGAAAGCAGGGCAGACAGGGCACACCAAAAAGCCCCAAAAGGCCAAAACAACAAAGGACAGTGCCTGAGGAGAAGACAGGTCACTGTGGGTTCTCACCCAAGCGCACAGTTGCAAGAGACTTCAGGCTACAGGAACAACAAACAAGGGGTTTATTTTACAAACGGGGAAACAGAGAGCTCACTGCATCCTCAGGTGGCGGCCACCTCACCCAGAACGCATCGGTGATGGCAGCTTTTGGTGAGGTCTTGGGTTAGATCAACAAACAGCTCTTTGAGACATCAGGCCCAGGGCCTCTGGGGCTCCTTTCAGGCTACGTCAGAGACAGGACCGGAGGCCCAGTCTTTGCAGAGTCCTTCAGCTTCTCTTCCTGCTCAGAGGGTGGCTGCTGGCTGCTTTATTCCTCAGAGGCCAGGAACAGACTTCTTTCTTCTTCCTTGGAGGCCAGGAACGGACTTCTTTCCTCTCTCTTCGGAGTCTGGAACCGTCGTCTTTCTTCTCCTGGGGATTGGTGTCGTTGTCTTCTGCTGTTCTCTTCAGGGGCCTCCTTTCTCCAGGGCTGGCGTCCTCTCTCTCTTTTTTTTCTCCTCTTCTTTTTCCCCTCCTCGGGTCCCTCCGATCCTGGCTTATATCCTCTCTCAGAGTACCATCCACAAGTCTGATTGGACCATTTTTCAATCCTGGATCTATTGGACCTACCCAGCAGCTCCTGGCACCTGATTGGTCCATTTAAAATGGCAGTTACCGGGCAGGAGCAACTGCCACAACTGCTCTTAGAGCAGAGGGGTAAAAGGCTCCTGCCGGCTCCCACTGCTAAGGCAGCTTGGTTCTGGTAACAGATTGGATTTGCATTTCTTGAAGTACAAGTCATGTTGAGCACCTTTTCATGTGCTTATTGGCCATTTATATATGTTCTTTGGATCAATGTCTATGCAGATTCTTTGCCCATTTTCCAATTGGGCTAGTCCTCTCTTCACTGGTTAGTTTTTTTTTTTTTTAGATTTATTTTTTATTTATACATACAAGTTGGGGTACAGGCAGAGGCGTGGGGCGGTGAGAGGGTTCACCAGAGACAGAGCGGGGAGCAGAACAGGCAGATCAGAAATACACTGCTGAGGGGAGCAGCGGGCGAAGCAGGAGAGGTCTGCCGCGCCATGTGGGATTCTCCCCGGCCGGGCGTCGAACT
Organism: Scalopus aquaticus; assembly: GCA_004024925.1. Taxonomy (NCBI): domain Eukaryota; kingdom Metazoa; phylum Chordata; class Mammalia; order Eulipotyphla; family Talpidae; genus Scalopus; species Scalopus aquaticus. The sequence goes on along the minus strand of PVIJ01004097.1, from coordinate 18,292 downwards.
CACGTCGCCGCTGCCAACAGCTCCACAGCGCAGCACTTAACTGCTGCGCCACCAGGGAGGCCCTTCCCTGGTTAGTTTTAAGAGTTCTTTTTATAGCCTGGATTCAAGATCCTAATCAGATATTTGATTTACAAACATCTCCCATTCTGTGGGTTTTTTCCATTTTCTTGAATACTTTCGTTCTAACATTATATAGGTTTCAGCTGTGCATCATTATAAATTAGCATCAGGCTACTACATTAAGTTCACCACTAAAATTGCAATTCTACCCCTGATGTTTTCATTTGAAGCACAAGTTTTTTTTTTTTTTTAACTTTGAAGTAAAATTTACCTATTTTTCTTTTTTTGTTTAGTTTTCTGTTCAATTATTTTTTAGATCGAGGTATAAGTGACAGGTGACATTATATTAGTGTCAGGTGTACAACTAAAAATGATTTGATCCGCACAATAAGTCTAGTTAATATCCATCACCCCACATTAATATAATTTTTTTCCTGTGATGAGTTTTAAGATTTACTCTCAGTAATTTTCAAATGCGCTGGATAGTATGACCAGCTGTAGTTCCCACGCTGCACATGACATCCCCATGACTTTTATTTTATAACTGGAACTTTGTACAGTTTTGATCCCCTTCAGCCACTCTCCCCCTTTTTTTCTGGTAACCACTCATCTCTTCTGTGTGTCTGTGAGCTTGTTTTTTTTTTAAATTCCAAATATAAGTGATATCATATTTAGTATTCACCTTTCTGACTTATTTCACTTAGCTTCGGTCTATCCATGTTTTGGCAAATGAGCAAGATTTTACCCTTTTTAATGTTTTTCTGCATGTGTATAAATATGTTTACACACACAGAGCAAACCTGCGTCTCTTACCTTATCCATTCATCCCTTGATGAGCACTGAAGTGTTTCCATGTCTCAGCTGTTGTAAATCACGCTGTATTGGGCGTGGGGTGCACTTTGAGGTAGTGTTTCCCTTTTCTTTGGTTAAACATCCCAAAATGGAATTGTGATGGATCAAAGGGTAGTTCTATTTTGTTTCTAATTTTAAGAGGACAGGTTTACTGGGAAAAGGGGAGATAAAAAGAGAGGCATCTGCATCGTCCCAGGTGAGCGGCTGCTGCTGTGCAAAGGAAAGAGGCTTGTGAAAAGGGACGCGGGCAGAGCTGCCTAATTTTTTTTATTGAGGTGCTATGGTTTACCACACTCTTTGGGTTTCACGTGCAGTTTCTCACCTCAGCAAGTGTATGTATCACACCATGCCCACCCCCAAATGTTGTCACCACCCACCAGCAACCAGTTAGGCCCCTTTGCCTGTGTCAGCCCCCCTTCCCCACTGGTAAGCATCATTCTGTTGTCAGTCTAAGGGTTGGTTTTTTGTTAGTTTGTTGGTTTGCTTTGTTTCTTTACATTCCACAAATGAATGAAATCGTCTGGTATTTGTTTTTTCTCCTTCTGACCGACTTTGCTTAGCACCATGCCCTCTGTCTGGCCATGTTGTCACAAAAGACAAGATTTGATTGCTTTTTACTGTTGAGCAGTATTCCAGCACATATATGTGTCACCCCTTCTTCTTCTTTTTTTTTTTTTGAGGCAACCAGGTACAGGGCAGGCAGGGGGATCGGGAGGCTGCTGTGTCACCCCTTCTTATCGACTCAGCCACCATTGGCCACTTGGGTTGCCTCCACGTCTTGGCTGTTGGGAGTAGTGCTGCATGGAACATGGGAGGCAGATGTCTTTTTCCAGCCAGTGTTTTCATTTTCTTTGGGTAAATACCTAGCAGTGGGATTACTGGAACATATGGTAGTTCTAGGTGTCATTTTTTGAGGAATCTCCATACCAATTTCTTCTTAGTGTTCGCACCAGTGTACATCCCCAGTGGTGCCCCAGGGTTCCCTTCTGTCCACATCCTCGAAAACACATTGTTCTTGACTTTCGGGCAATAGCTGTCTTAACGCTTTGTGGGCCGCTCACGTATCAGTACGTGTTTTTGTCACCAGTATCAGGTGGCCGCTCACGTATTGATACGTGTTCATCTAGTCTCTGGTTTTTCACGCCACGGTGGATTTATTTGGAACCATTAGGAGCTATTTCTTTGATCAGTCTAGAAGCTTTACACATTGTTTTGGTGAAAGTGTAAGGTGTTTTATGAGAGATATGACAGTTTTTTTAATAGCCAGTAGTTCAGGAGCTGTGTGTGTTGTATTGAATGCTTCTACCATTCATGCGGTGGCACAGAAAATGGCCGGCCCCAAGGGCTGGCAAATTGAAAGGGCACCGGCACACAAAGTGCTAATCCCTGGGTGGTGAAATCTCGCTGTGATTTTGATGTGCATTTTCCTAATGCTAAGCGATGAGGAGCATCTTTTCATGTATCTTTCTGTTGTTGAGATGCCTGTTTTTAAGTTTTTGAGTAAACTGTACCATTTTCCATGGTGCCAACACCATTGAGATCCCTCCCTGCTGCGCACCAGGGTTCACATCTCCCTGCACCTTTGTTAACACTAGCTCCTTTACTGTTTGATGCCAGCCATTCTAGCAGGTGTAACGTGAAAGCCCAGTGTGGCTTCAGTTAGCGTTTCCCTGATGACGAGATGTTGAGCCCTTTTCACCTACACCTGTTACTGTTTTTTTTTTTTCTCTTGTCTCTGATGCTTTTATTCCATATGTAATAAAATAATCGCCTAATCCAAGGTTACAAAGAATCACACCTTTTTTGGGGGATGGGGTTTTATAGTTTTAGCTCTTACATGTTGGTCTTTGATCCATTTTGAGGTGATTTCTTTTAAAGATTTATTTATTTATGCATACAGGAACTGGGGTGTAGGCCAGAGGTGTGGGGGGTGAGAGGATTCACCAGAGACAGAGTGGGGAGCAGAACAGGCAGACTGACTGAAATACACTGCTGAGGGGAGCAGCGGGCGAGGCAGGAGAGGTCTGCTGCGCCATGTGGGAAGCTCCCTGGCCGGGTATCAAACTCATGCTCCGGTGGCTCTGGATAGCTTAAGAGTGCTGCGTTTAACCCAGTGCGCCACCGGGAGGCCCTGAGAATGAGGCACTCTTTACACACTTGTTCACAATGCTTATGCCTCAGTGGCTGTATGAAATTTTATTTAATTGTCTCTGCCTGTATTTCCTTGATATAGATGGGACTGATTTCCTGTTGAGAACATGTCCATCTACTTAATACTTTAGTTAATATTAAAATGAGATTCTGACATACACATTTAAGAAATGGATCAGTATCTGAAATATATATGTGGATGTAAAGAGTCAATGATTTTATTTTTAAAAATTTTAAGAAATATTTATTTATGCATATGAGAGCTGGGGTATAGGCCAGATGTGTGGGGTGGGAGAGGATTCACCAGAGATAGGGTGGGGAGCAGAAGAGGCGGACTAACTGAAGGAGCCAATGGCTTTAAAAAAGATAATGTGTCACTATTATTACTTCGGTGTACTGATATTTAAGTGATTTCTTAATAAATAAGAAATGGAAATTCGAACTTAAAGAAAATCCAGTTATTAAAACAATGTAACTGGAATAAAAAAAATGTAGTTATCCCTTCTCCCCTCCCACCCCCCTCAATGGCTCTACAAAAAATAACATTCTATTCATTGGAAATCAAGTTTTAAAATGAGTTATATGTATATATGTGTATATTTTTGTACTTTATATGTTTGTATGTGTTATATATTTATTATACACAATCATCTGATGACTTCATTTTTTTTTTTTTAAAGATTTATTTTTTATTTATACATACAAGCTGGGGTACAGGCCAGAGGTGTGGGGCGGCGAGAGGGTTCACCAGAGACAGAGCGGGGAGCAGAACAGGCAGATCAGAAAGACACTGCTGAGGGGAGCAGCGGGCGAAGCAGGAGAGGTCTGCTGCACCATGTGGGATTCTCCCCAGCCGGGCATCGAACTCGCGTCGCCGCTGCCGACAGCTCCACAGCGCAGCTCTTAACCGCTGCGCCACCGGGGAGGCCCTGATGACTTCATTTTTAACAAGTTGCTAATGACTCTCGTTGTAAAGCTTCTAGACCAAACAGAAGCTTGTAGATGCTATTGGAACATTAATTTCGAATCGCTTTGTGGCGGGAGGGTCTGGTTGTGGTGGACCTTCCCTTTCAAATATGCTTGGGCTCCTTCAGTATCTGCTGTTGTCAGCCAGGCACACTCTTCAAGTTCATGGGCAGAGTTTATTGTTCATGAGATGTTCGTTTGCCACTGTAACTTAAGTTGAAGCATTGACTGTTCAACATACAGTCTGATGACGGGAAACACCGTAGGGAGTTATCTTAAATAATATTTCCTCTATGTAAATGGAAATGACATGATTAGGTGTTCTTAGACTCCTCCATGACACTCAAAAGGAATTTGCATATGTGAAGGACATCTTTGAATTTACACTCGCCAGCCCACCTGTGCGGTTAGTCCCAGAGCAAAAAGTAGCGACCCTGTTTTTATTTGCCTTTTTGCACTTGTCAGTTTACAAGAGGGGCAGTTTTGCATCCTTAGTTAACATATTTGAAGGCCCATTAGCAGATGTGTGTTCTTCTGCATGCATTATAAGCTAAAGTAAATCATTTTAATCGGATTTACTGTTGCAGATGCTGTGTATTTCAAATTAGATTTTCTGAACCCAAGAAAAGATGAATAGCCACGGAATAAGAGAGCTGGCGTGTCGTCATAGGTTGATGGATACTGTGAGTTCTGACATTAGTGGGTCATCTTGTCTTTTAGCTTGTGCTTTAAAGCTGCTCTCGAAAGGCCTGACATATCACAAATTTTTGAGGCTAGTGCTAATATTTACCTGTTGCTACGGTAGTGTTTAGAATTAGCAAGGTGGACCTTTGCCTTTAGTGGTTGGGGGGTATCATTTTCTCTTTAAGCTCACGTTCAAATATGTCCCTACATGTTTGTCCTTTAGGTACTGTGTGGGGATGATTTGAGTGAATAAAGGGATGCCCTTTTGATTTACATGCCTTTCCCCCAAATTTCTATTGTTAAGAACTAGTCTGGAATAATCAAAATTGTACGACAAACAAGTTTTCCCCTAAACCATGTGTTCAGAAGCTAGCAAGGAAGCTGATTCTCAAAGACACTTCTTTTCATAGCAGAGGATGTATAGTTTTGAAGATGATGCCAAGATATTTTTATTTATTCATTTTTGTTCAGGTAACATTGACTTACCACACTGTATGTGATTTAGGGGAATAGGCTTGCACCTCTTCAGACGTATGTTACCACACCACACTCACCACCAAGGCGCCCATAATTCTTCACCATGGCCCATTGGCCCCTCCCTCCAATCAAAGGAGGATCTTTTCATATATTTAGTGGCAGTTCCTATTTCCTTTCCTGTGAATTTCCTATTTGTGTTCATTTTTTCCATTTCCATTAGGTACTTTGTATTTTTTTTTTACTTGCAATCTTTTTATATATCTTTGATGCTGTTTCTTAGTTCGTCAACCATGTCGCAAGTATCTTCACCCAATTTGTGGCTTGTCTCATCAACTTTCTGATGTCTCTTGATGAAAGAAATTGATGTAGTTTAAATTATCAATCTATGTCTTTATGCTTTGTGCCTCTTATGTCCTGCTTACAAAATTCTGTTCTCCCCACAGATTATGCAGAATTCTGTTTTCTCTCATCTGATTCCCAGGGCTGTAGACTTTGAATCTTTACCAGTGCTTGACCTTCAACACCAGGCTTCCAGTTACCTGGGCACCGAAAGATGCCCAGAGCAACGGCTGTTCTCACCTGGCTTCTCTCCCGATAGTTCCCCTAGTAAATGGCTTTGGCCTCAGAGGGTTTCTTTAGCTTTCCTGCCAGCTCACCCAGGCATTAGAGAGGATTTCATTTAATTTTCCCCATGTTTTTGTGTTTTGTTGTAGAATGGTTTTTCAGGCATTTTAGTCCCCCTTGTGACCCTTTAGGGGACGCTTCTCCATATTTTTCAAACGTGGAGGTACAAAGTTTTATATTCAAATGTGATATCATCTACTAGAAGAGATTTCCTGGTCTGTAAGACCTGATATAGGGATAAGGAGACATGACGCATCCCCTCTCTGCAGATGAACTAAAAGGAGAAGTTGACAGTGGAGTTCTGGCCTCAAAGCAGTTGTCACTGGGGAAGATGATACAGAATTTTACATCATTGTGGGATCATAATGCTAAGCTAGGCCTATGTCTTGCTGCCTGAAAGTTCACTGCCACATCACCGCCACATTAGACGTCTTAAATTACAATGTTATTTTTCTTTATTCCCTAACAGTCAGTGGCTAAGTGCTTTGTGTGTATTAACAACTTGACTCATTCAAATAACTCTATGACTGGCCTCCCTGGTGGCGCAGGGGTTAAATCTCAGCGCTATCATTGACAGCCACTGAGGGGGTTTGTGAGGGTGAGGTGGGACCAGGGAGCTTCCCACATGGCGCAGCAGGCAGCAGACCTCTCCTGTCTCGCCCTGCTGCTCCCCTCAGCAGTGTATTTCAGTAGATCTGCTTGTTCTGCTCCCCACTCTCTCTGGTGAATCCTCTCACCCCTGCACCCCTGGCCTACACCCCAGTTCTTGTATACATAAATAAATCTTAAAAAAACAAATAACTCTATGAAATAGCTACAGTAAGTCCTCACTTAACATCCTTGATAGGTTCTTGGAAACTGACTGGAAGCAAAAAGACCTATAAGGAAAGCAGACCTTGACCACCGTAGTTTTGTTTGATGAAGGCTGGGATTATTTTTTCTCACCAATGTTATAATGAAATGACATTTGAGGACCTCCTGTTCTATCATTTCCCCCACTTTTCTGATAAAGGAAACTGAGACACAGCGTTTGAGCAGCTTGTCTAAGGCCATACTACATGGAGCAAGCGGTAGAGCTGAAATTGGGGCCCAGGTAATCATCTGTCTCTGGAGCATTGCACTCAAGAGGGCCATGCTGTATTATCTCTGTCAGAAATGCTTATTTGTTGAGCAAGCAAAACCAAAGCAACCCTTAGACACTGACAACAGAATGGTGGTTACCAGAGGGGAGGGAGGAGGTATGCAACCAATAGAGGGGGCCAGTTGGTGGGTGGCAGATGGTGATTGGATAGTTGGTGGTGGGCATGGTGAGATATAGAGAGTTGCTGAGTGAGAAACTGTGCTCGGAACCTGTACAGTGTTGTAAACCGACGTTACCACAATCAGAAAAAATACTTGTGTGAAAAAATCAGTTTTATGGGTATGCACCCCCCAATGTAGCACGCAGATGTAACCACTGTGCTAACATATTGGTTCTGCGATGTCATTGTGGTTTATTTCATGTACGGTGTTTTCTTCCTTAACATACATTTCCCAAAGTTGAGCCCACGTCTTTTTGATCACCATGATTAAATTCCTGTGAAGAAGTTAAAAAGTACATCATGTACTGAAATGAACTTTTTCTTTTACTTGAAATGGATTGCATTCGATGTTCTTATGAGTAAAAAAGGTAGGCAATTTTTAATACAGTGAATTTTGACTATTTTATATTTTATTTATTATCTACATAGATTTATAGGCTTCTTTCTAAGTGATTTTTTTACACTTGCTGCTATTTTAATTTTTGACTTTTTCCATTGAGGTAATATTGCCTTACATCACCAGATATGATTGAGAGGTAGAGGTTCACACCCCTTCAGAGTATGTCCCCACACCACACCCACCACCAGGGCACCCACAGTCTTCCCCTGGCCACCCCCCCCACTTCACTTCTACAGTCAGATTTCTAAGGTTTGTTTCTGGTTTGGTTTTATCTGAACCTTTGTTTTGTTTCTCTGTATGCCACGTATAAGGGACGCCATCTGCTATTTGTCTTTTTCCTTCTGACTGACTTATTTTGCTTAGCATAATCCCCTTCAGTTCCATGCATGTTGTCACAAGTGGCAAGAGTTTATCCTTTTTTAATAGCTGAGTAGTACTCTATTGTGTATATAGACCACTCTTCTTAATCCACTCTTCTGTCTTTGGGCACTTAGCTTGTATTCTCCTTTTCTTTGGATTTTTTTTCACCTTCTTATTAGTATTCTTTGAAGTACAAAAGTTTTAATTTTGATGAAGTCAGATCTATGTATTTTTTTCTTTTGATGCTTATACTTTTGGTATCACATATGAAGCCTTTGCCTAATACAAGGTCACAAAGATTTATCTCTATATTTTAAGGGTTTTACTCTTTTAGCTCTTATATTTCAATGTTTCACCCATTTTCAGTTGATTTTTGCAGATGGTATAGCTTCATCCTTGTAAGTGTGACTATCTAGTTGTTCCATCGCCATTTGTTAAAGATATTGAATTATCTGTCTTTGTCAAAAATCAATTGACCAAATAGGCATCCCTTGGAGATATTGTGGGTTTGGCTCTAGACTATTGTAATAACTTGAGTATCCATAATATAGCAAGTCGCGTGAGTATTTTGGTTTCCCGGTTCATATAAAAATTATGTTTAATGATAAAGTGAAGAATAGATTTGGAATTTTAATGGTGAATTTTATGTAATTTATGCATATTTGATTCTCAAAGATTAACACCTGTAACTTACATAAAGTTACTTCAATAAAAAATGTTGTTTATATTATACTATCATGTGTTAAGTGTGCAATAGCATTGTGTCTTTAAAAATTGTACATGCCTTACTGTGTTAGTTACTTTGTATTACTTTACTATGTATTAAATATGACACAGACCCACAAATTTAGTACCGCTCTTGGAAAAATGGTGCCAAAAGGCTTGCTTGAGGCAGGCTTGCCACGAACCTTCAATCGTGAAAAGCACATTGTCTATGAAGGTCACTAAAGAAGTGAAGCACAATGAAACGAGGTTTGCCTGGGGGATTTTTAGATTTTCAATTCTATTCCATCAATCTTTATGTAGCAGTACTACACTGTTTATTGTAGCTTTGTGCAAATAGTTTTGAAATTGACAAGTGTGATTCCTCCAACTTCATTCTTTTTTTCAAGATTGTTTTGGTTAATCTGCCTCCCATGCATTTTCATATGAATTTTAGGCTCAACCTGTCAGGTTTTGTGAAAAAAAAATAAGAAAAAGCAACTCAGAATTTCATGGGGATGTTTTTGCTGAGGTGTAGGTGAAAATTTCCACCCTTCTGGATTCTTCTTACTCTGATCGAATAATTCACTAACCCAAAAAGATTAGTGAAGGAAAAATCAACTTAATAACATGTGTATGAGGAACTGCAATAATTATGGAGGTCCTTTTTTCAGATGCGGAGAAAAGGGTTTAAGTCATACAAGGGTGAGGTGGAGTTCCTAGGGCCGAGGAGAGAGGACGGGATGTCACGTGACAGGGAGGGATAACTTCATCTTTACTCTGAAAAGAAAGATGTGTTTCTCAGATAGAGAGAAGCTGTGAACATGTTCACTGAGAAACCTACACCTGGATGACACCCCCCAACTACATTCTTGTAGGTCATTAGAGGGGCAGTGGTCACTTCAATTAGGGGTAGGGCAGGGGATTAAGGGGGAAGGCAAGAGCTTCCCCTTAGTCTCCAGGGATTCATTGTTCTCAGCTCAAATACTCTGCATGCCAGAGAGGGGGACCAACTCTCAGAATCTTGGGGTGGTCTGATTTGAGTACGTCCACTTTGAATATGTACGTCAATTAGGGGAGGATTGGCGCCAAAATAATATTAAGTCTTTTAATCTATGAATGTGGGACGACTTTCCATTTATTTATCGTCTTTTGTTTCTCTCAGTATTGTTTTATAGTTTTCAGAGTGGCTGTTTGGCACAATAGCAAGGCAATTGATTTTTGTTTATTTATTTGGTATACTACACCCTTGCCGAACTTGTTTATTAGTTCTGACAGGTTTTCTTGTGTATTTCTCTGTGTGTGAATTCCCTAGTATTTTCTATGTACATTAAGATCATGTCATGTGCATGCAGAGTAGGTTTTACTTCTCTTCCTTTGAGGAAGCAACTGTGTGACAGAGGTTCCCAAGACTACCCCAGATTTCATGACTTCGTAGGAAGAGTCACAGGATTTAGCTTATAACTGCCTTATAACAGTGCAATTTCGCAAATAAATTGCTCTATTTATTACAACAGATAAAAAGCAGTATGAGCGAAAAGAAAAAGGACTTGAGATGAAGTGTGGGGAAAGCAGATGCAAGCTTGCAAGGGTCCTTTCCCAGCAGAGTCACAAAAAAGTGTTTCACTCCCTGGCAATAAGTTGTGACATGTGAAATGTTGCCAATTAGGGACTCTCTTTGTAAGCTCTGAGCCAGATTTGTGTCGGTGGGTAGTCACAGAGCACCTTCTCCCTAGCAGGTACCAAAATCTCCCTGCTTCCAGAAGGAAAGCAGGGGTTTAGCATAATCCACATTGTTTACCTCCTGAATTCAATTCCCAGATGCCATCCAAGGGTTACCTTTGCAAACAGGCCTCTCAAAGGATAAGTAGTCCGGGCCTGCTGGTTTAACTATTCTGTAATGACTTCTAATGCTGCAGGATTTCTTTTTGGAGTGAGGAAAATGTTCTGGATTAGTGGTGATGGTTGTACAACCTGTTGAATATACTAAAATCTACTAAATTGTGTTATTACTGAGTTCAATCTGTACTTTTGGTATGTGAATTATATCTCAATATATATAGATAAGTATATAGTAAAAAATGTTTCTTGTCAAGCTTACGTGGAACATTAACCAAGGTGCACCACAGTCTGGGCCACAAACCTTAACAAATTTAAAGGAATAGGAATCTTATAATGTCTGCTCTAAGACAATGGAGTTTAGCTAGAAATCAGTAAGAGAAAGCTAACTGCAAAATCGCAGAATAAGTGGAGATGAATACAGGGATCAAAGAAGAAATCTCAAGAGAAATTAAAAAATTAAACTAATTGAAAATGAAAACACAGCTTATGAAAAAGGACAAAAAGTATAAATAAACCGCGGTGTACCCCAAAATGGACTATTATTCGGCACTGAAGAGAAATGAGCTATCAAACCTTGAAAATGTGGAGGAACCTTACATGAATATTACTCCCTGAAAGAAGCCAATCTGAAAAGACTATCTGGAAAAGGCAAAACTATGTAGACAGTAGAAAATCAGTGGTTGTCAGGGAATGGATGGGAGTGGATGGTATTTAGGAGAAGATGTTGAGCACAGAGAAGATACTCGGTATGGTACTATAATAATGGATATATGTCATCATATTTGTCCAAACCAATAGGATGTGCTACACCAAGAATGAATTCCAATGTAAACGAAGGACTGAGATGATAATGATGTGTCACTGCACTTACCTAGGCGAAACCTGCATTGTTCTGGTGGCGGATGTTAGCAATGGTAAAGGCTGCATGTTTAGGAGCTGGGCTCTATAGAAAGTCTCTATTTCTCCCTCAGCTTTGCTATAAATCTAAAATTGCTCTAAGAAAGTAAAGTCTTAAAAAAAAGGGAACGTGATCATTGGGAAATGACTTGAAAAATCTACCAAAAACTGAATTTATGACCCAGAAGAAAAACCTTATTAATGTTGTACTGTATTTCTTTACTTTTGTTTTGGTTAATTAGACATATAGCTGACATCATACTGAATGGATTGTCTATTTTGCCTTTTTCATGTCACATTGTCTTGTACTACATGACATGTAAAGTGACAACTGTGAAAGCTAATGACACATATACACACATGCTTATGTATAGATGTGCACATATATGCATATATCTCAACTACAAAGAAGTTGGGTATACATTTTTAAAATTTACTTTTCCATTCATTTTATGATTGTATTTTATTTGTTCTAAGGTGCTTAATTTAGGACTTTGGATGGGAAAATGAAAAGCTGCGTCATACCTCAGTTCAGGCAATGGGCGCCATCTTTGCTCTCCCCCAGTCTCTGCTGGAGGGGAGCTTTTATCAGTATATGGTGCCCACATTTTGTGGCTGCTGCCCAGCGGGCACTCCTTGATGGCCTGGCTCTGAAGGCCAAGGAAGCTTGTATGCCTGGGTCTCATGGGTCTTTGAGAGTCAGAGAGGCAATTCTGGGCACGCTCCCACACTAACTGAAACACGCCCATTTTTCTTTGTTCTGAAACTTAACTGTGGGTTCTCCATAGAAAATGATATTTTAGGCTTTCCTTGTGTTTCTGTAAAATGATTCTGCCTAGTTTATTTTCCAGTAAACTTTAGTGACTTTTTAAAAGTTAGCAGTGCAAGTAAAAGTAATTTGCAAAAAGTTCCTATTGGTGGTGGAGGGGGGGATAACTTGGTGGAGGATAAGGTGAGGCTTATACACACGTAGACGAGAAGCTACACCCCTGAAACATACATAGTATTGTGCACCAAGACAGTTTTATTCAACAAAAAGGAACTAGGGCAGGGTTGGACTATAAGGTTCCTCTCTGACATGAGGCTGCTCCTTCAAGATTTGGGGAGGTGGCTGTTTCATCTAATGTATAGAAACCAGTTAACACAGAGTCAAGGAAAATGAGGAAGCAGAGGATTGTGTTTCAAAGAAAGAACAAGATAAAACCTCAGAAAAAACCTTAATGAAACAGATAATTTACCCGACAAAGAATTCAAAGTAATGGTCAGAAAGATATTCAATTGGGAAGAATGAATGGACAATGAGGATTTCAACAAAGGGCTAGAAAATGTAGCAAATAGAAGTCACCAAGCTGAAGAATGCAGTAACTGAACTGAAAAATAACCTGGAATACTCCACAGCCGACTGGACAAAGCAGAAGAAAGAAACAGTGAAGAAAATTGTAACTTGGTATTTTGATGGATGTCATTTGGTCTTATTGTGGTGATCATTTTGCAGTCTATACAAATATCAAATCATTATGTTGTGTACTTGAAACTAATACAGTGTTATATGTCAATTACAACTCAATTTAAAAAATGAAATAAAAAATTAAATAAAATGTAATGGTGAATGTAAGATACCACCAGATTTCAGAAATGTTAATATTTGAAAAAAGGGCATCTTAAGACTAGTAGCAAGTCTTTATAATTCATGAAAGAAGGACCTTAACTTTTCTCTCCTGTGAATATACGTGTCTATACACAACCTGAGTCCAAGGGAACCTTCAGGGAATTGCCTAAGGTTATAACAAAAGTTGGTAGCTAATAGACTGTAGAATCTATTACTTTCTGCACTCTTGCCATTATTGCTGCCTACTTGAATAATACCTTTGTGCTAAGTCAGAGATCTTGGATCAGAGGCATTCCAGAAGTCAGCTCTCCAATTCTGGAGGTATGTCAAGTTCTCCACTTTTTTTGATGCCAGTCTTGCTTTCTAGCTTTAGCTAGATTATTCCATGCTCTAAACCTGAACCATATCGGGTCATATACAGTCCCTGATTCCTTCATCTACTCCTGTGTTGGTGCCGTATTTCTTTCCCTTGGAATGTCCTCTGCTCTCCTGTCCCTGTATTCAGATTCTAATCAATTTTCTCCTCTTTTTTATTGAGGTAACATTGATTTACAACATTGTATATGTTTCGAGAGTGCAGGTTCATACCTCTTCTTCTTTTTTTAAGATTTATTTATTTATGCATACAAGCTGGGGTGTAGGCCAGAGTTGTGGGGTAGTGAGAGGATTCACCAGAGACAGAGTGGGGAGCAGAACAGGCAGATCGACTGAAGTACACTGCTGAGGGGAGCAGCGGGGAGATGGGAGAGGTCTGCTGCGCCATGTGGGAATCTCCCTGGCCGGGTATTGAACTCGTGCTCCAGTGGCTGTGGATAGCTTCATAGTGCTGCGCTTAACCGGTTCCACCACCAGGGAGGCCCCCATACCTCTTCTAATGTATGTCACCACACCACACCCATCACTAGAGTACTAATAACCCTCCACCAGAGTCCACTGTGGCCCCTCCACCCTTTACTCCCACCCCCAACCCCCCTGGTAACCTCAGTTCTACTGTCAGAATCGAAGGGATTGTTTTGGTTTGCTTTTTTCTGTTCTTTTGCTTTGTTTATTTATAGTCCACATATGAGTGAAATCATCTGTTGTTTGTCTTTCTCCTGATTTATTCTACTTAGCATCATCCCCTCAAGATCCATGCCTGCTGCCTCAATTTTTTGACAGCTGAGTACTATTCCATTGTATGTATTTCACACCCCCAGTCAGTTTTGAAGGCCCAGCTCAGATGTACATCATCTATGAAATTTTGCTTTTTCTCACTCTCTCAATTCAGATGCAATAATCTTTCCCCTCCCTGTACGCCTGTATTGTGTGTTTCTTATAGCACATACTGTAATCTATATTAGGACTGGTTATTTACATGTCGTATCTTCTGTTCATTTTTAATCTTTTAAAGGTGAAATGCTCTGTTCGTATTCCACTGGATCAAAGCACCTTGCAGAGAGGGGCAAGTAGAAACCCAGTAGGTATTTGGTGAATTGAGTTACCATAGGTTGGAAGGAGGCTGCAGTGAGTGGTTGGCAGAAGAAATGTTTAGCAAAAGTCTTGGCTTTCTTTACTTTATATAGTATAAGTTCCGGGAGCCTTTTGTACTTACTGTACCTTTATTACATAACAAAGCACGGTGTTGTTTGTTCTGCTGTAGTCTGATGGGAATTCATTTTGTGATGGTTGCAGAATCACCCATTTATGTGTTCCACCTTTGAAAGATAACACTTGTCAAGACAGCACTTGAATTCGTTGCATGTGCTAAATCATTACTGTTTACAGATGGTATAGTGTATTTGACGTTCATATTGAAAGGGAAAAATTACACCCATAGAAACCCATCTGCCTCGAAACAGGATTGAGGACTCAAAACAAAACCTAATTTTATCTGAGTCCTGCACATCAGCAATTGGAAACGTTCAAAAAGATGATTGCTAAAAGTAAGTGTCATTGTGAAGGATTTCAGGCTGTAGAAATAATGGAGTTTCTTGCAAAAGATTGTTTATAAACATTTTTGATATGGTTTGGGATAAAACTCTTCCTGGAAGAAAATGGGAGGTTATGAAGTCACCTCTAGTTAGCAATTTGCATTAGAGTTAATTGAGAGTATTCTTCTGAGTGCAGATTTTAGAGTGCCTGTCTGAAGATTAGGGACCCAGATAGATAGCATTGTAAACACATCTTGTGAATCTTCCAGATTCTACCTTGGGTCTGACGTGTGCCTGGCATGTGTTCAGTATGAATTTTTTGAATGACTCAGTTCTTCAATGGGAGCTTCTCTGAGTCTGTTTTCTCCTCTCTGAGAGATTTAATACCCACCTTGGAGTATTGTTTTTAAGAGCAAACTCATAACAAATACTTTATGCATTGCCCACCCAATTCTAGGTGCTTGACAAATGATATTTACTACACATTTCCCCTCTGTTGATGTTGATATTCGTGGTGGCAGCAGGTTGATGGTTGACAGAGATGGTACCTTTCTGAGTGTGATTTCCTCTATTTTCCTTTTTTTTTTTTTTAATTTGTGCTCCATTTTTGCCTCTTACTTGCAGGGAACTGTGAGAATAGAGGTATTTGCTCTTTAGAGCAGTTGAGTTGCTACGGCCCTGAGTGCTTAGACAAAATGGTGTTCAGGACTCATTCTATTGTACATGAACAGAAACCCCAGAGAAGGGAGAAATGTACATGAGACAATGTCACTTGAGATAAAGCTCAAGGCTGGGGATTCTTGCTGTTAGATCCCAGAACCTGGAGTAAAATGCCTTCTCTAAAATGAGAATGCTTGTAGGTGCAAATTTGCTTGACTTCCTAAACTCCCTCTAGGAGTCATTAATAAACTTAGTAGAATTTCAGATGCTTGGGATGCTGAGACAGTCTCAAACCAAGGGGTGTAGACTCTTGGAGAAGTAGAACATGAAACATCGCATATTCCAGCCCAGCGCAGATGTGACTGCCTCCCTAGCTTCCTTTCCACAGAGCTGTGGGGCCTGTTTTCGAGCGCTATTGGCGACAAGGTTCTCTACTACCATCCAGCCCTTTCATCTGCAGATAGTTTGGACTTTTAGAAGAAAGTACTTTTTCATATAGAGTCTGTATAACTCTTTCTGTTGCTTTATATTTGTCTCTGTCTCTGCCTGAGGGGAAAATCTAATCAATCAACCCGTTAAACAAAACAATATACAAAGGAGGATTTTTTTTTCATTTTAATTTTGGGGTTACATTTTGCTCTTCCATATGTGCATAAGTTCTACCAACCCGCCACCAAACCACCAGTCCTAATATCCCTTCTGCCTCCTTTCACCACTTTCTCCTCCTTCCCCTTGTTCGTGCTGGTAACCATTATATTATTTCACTGAGTTCAAGACCACCAGAACTGCCAAGTCATGGAACCAACCTAAATGCCCTTCACCAAATGAATGGATAGAGAAATCGTGGCATATATACTCAATGGAATACTACACAGCTGTGAACAAAGCAGTATTTGATCAGCTAGATTTGGGAAACACGGCATGCATAACCCATACCCAAGGAGTTGCAATGGTGTATGTGTATTTACTGGGGACTGTTGCACCATAACAAGTATTCTCCATCTCTGGAAGTGACACAACCAAAATAGGTGCTATTGGGTGGGTAGACCTTCCTTCTCTGTGAACCATCATAAATAGTGATTTCTTTTTCCTCATCTTTTAGGACTCTTAAAAAGTTCTTCATATTTGAATTCTGAGCTTGTGTCTCATTTGCACAACTACCTTTTAGATGATATAGAAGAAATATTAGTGATGAGTTGGCAATTTATGGTCAAAGCAGTAACAGCTTGTATCTTACTTCTGATCGAAATGTGTGGAGTGAATGAATTGGCAAATGTTTTGCTTGTCTTTTGTTTTCAGTGTGTGTCTGTGGCTAATTGTACAAGTACATGGTTCTCCACAGAGCTCTTCAATGAAGAGCTGCTTCATCAGAGTGTTTGTCAGATTACCTACTGAGTCAGTGCCCCCTTTTTTAGCTTCCCAACCAGCGTTTTTGGGGCACTGCATCTTGTCAGGTAAGAACGCACGCCTTTCACTTATGAGGATTTGAGCTTTCCACATGGGGCAGCTTAACAAATCTCCTATCACATATGAATCTGGTCAACAAGGAACATGCTGTAATGTGGATTCGATCCAGTCTTTTTCTTTCTCATGCTCTCAAGTAAACGAGTTTAAAGGGTCAGTAAGAGGAACTTTATAAATCATATTTGTTCTCACTTTCATGTTCCAGGAAGAAATCTGTGAGGAAATTCAAGAGAGTCAGATACAAAAGTGGGTGTGGCCCAGCATCAGCTTTCCCCAAAGTCAGTACAATCTCTTTGTTGTGAGCAACAACCTCACCTTGCCTTTTGTGGCCACTCAGTGATGACCTGGTGTCTGAAGTTCCTTTCCTGAGTGATCCCCTTTCCTTTCAGTCTGTTCCCAGCCCAGAACTTGATCATCTCTGAAAGTAGTAACATCTTCTCTTTTAACCATGATTTTCCTCCTTTTTCAGGAGTATGGCATGTCCTGTTGCCGCAATTGTGGGGGACATTTTACAGTAGAAAACCTCAGTGCCTTTTTCTGATATTGATGGATTTAACCTGTTGTTGGAACTCACAGAATGTAAGAGACCTTGGGATGCATTTGTTGTATTGCCTTCACTTCTAAAATGGAGTTGATGAGGCAAGAGTGTGGGTGACTTGCTTAACACTAGGCCAAGATCTTCCCATTCACAGTCCATGGCCTTTATTTTATGCCCTAATACCTCTCTCATTACATGTGTGGATTAAAAAATTGGAGAGGGGTGGGCATAGTTTCTGTAGCTTTGCAAGAAGCTTAAATAGTATGGGAAGGATTGAGTTGCTGATATTAGTGCTTCTAGATCTGCCATCTGACAAAAAATTCATCGTTGTATCTTGATAGATATTCCTGCTGATCAAAGCAGAGGAGAAACTTAGGTCTTCTGTAGGAATAGTTTAATATCTAACACTCACTTAAACAAATGAACACATTTGGGGCTTTGCCTTTTTTGCAGGTATCTAGAGCAGAGAAAGTTCTAGTGCTCTTTGCATTATTTGCATCCTCATCCACATGCCTGAAAACAATGACACATGTTATGGCTGTCATAAACAATATTCTACCTGAGGAAACACAAAACATTGAAAATATACTGTGTTCCAAAAAGATGGAAAGACATCCCCTGCTCATGGATTGGAAGAATCAACATCATCAAAATGGCCATCCTACCAAAAGCAATCTACAGATTCAATGTGATTCCGATAAAAATCTCAATGACATTCTTCAAAGAAATAGAACGGATATTGAAGGAATTCATATGGAACCACAAAAAACCCCGAATAGCTAAAGCTATCCTGAC